>JAVJHY011850295.1:17803-35142 GCA_035593235.1 Phascolosoma agassizii
CCAGCCGTGCTTTTAAACGGCTTGTCGTTTCTTGTAGCTGATGTTGTTCCGCTGCGTGTTGTAAGATGGTTAGTAATCTTCGAGGCTCGAACGGTTTTTCTAAGAAGCCGTAAGCACCGTTTTGGATAGCCTCGACTGCTTGTGCTGCTGGCACGGACCATGTGCAAGTCGAACTCATCAGCGAGGTGGGGTCGGTTCGGCCCGAGTCATCGTTTTGGGTTGGGGTTGAGATGGACATGCAGCCTCATTGGCACATCTACTGGACGAATCCAGGCGAATCCGGGTACCCAACCACGATTGAGTGGGATTTGCCCGAGGGACTAACAGCCGGCGAAATCGTGTGGCCAGTTCCCACCTTGTTTGATTCTCAGGGCGTGGCAGGAATCGGGTATGAAGATAAGGCAGTCCTGCTGACCGAAATCACCGCTGATTCGAATGTTGCGGTCGGATCCACGGTAGAGATGAAGGCCAAAGTAGCCTGGTTGGAATGTAAAGAAATGTGCATTCCGGGAGATGCCGATGTGTCGATTTCGTTGCCGGTACAAGCCGTTGAGCCGAAACCCACCCATGTAGAGTCTTTCAAAGCGGCTCGGGCCACGGCCATTGCAGAGTCCAACGGTTGGACCGTGCAAGCTCACGTGGAGGGTGATCTGTTGGTCTTGGACGTGGAGGTCGCTGACGGAGTCAAGGTCGAAGACGGATCCTTGCAGTTCTTTCCCTATCAAGAAGGGATGCTCGACTATCTGGCCACACAGACTGTTGAACAGAACGCTACAGAATTCGAACTGCGCTGCCCTTTGTCCAAGTCGGAAGTCCGCTGGCCGGAATCTGATTTGGGTGGTCTATTGATTCACGAGAAGGGGTGGGATGGATCCGGCGAGAGACAGGCCCTGTCGTTCTCGGTTCCGTTTGACAAAGACCAAGCACCTTCTGTTGCCGTGAAATCTAATCCCTCGGCTGCGTCCAGCATGGGTCTGGGAGGCGCATTGTTTGCTGCATTCTTAGGGGGTTTGATCTTAAATCTGATGCCCTGTGTTTTCCCAGTGATCAGTCTCAAAATTCTGGGCTTCGTGAAGCAAGCTGAGTCGAGTCCGGCTCATGTATGGCACCATGGTATCACGTTTGCACTGGGTGTGTTGGTGTCCTTCTGGGTCTTGGCAGGAACGTTGTTGATCTTGAAGTCTGCAGGGGAAGCGGTTGGGTGGGGGTTCCAACTACAGTCACCCGCCTTCGTGGTGGGCATGTCCGTCTTGTTCCTACTCATTGCCATGAACCTGTTTGGTGTGTTTGAGATCGGTACATCACTAACAGGTGTCGGACAGGAAGCGTCTGCGAAAGAAGGCTACACTGGCTCTTTTTTCAGTGGCGTACTTGCCACGATCGTCGCCACGCCCTGCACCGCTCCGTTCATGGCAGGTGCGTTGGGTGTCGCTTTGACGCAACCTACGTGGGCGGCCATGACGATCTTCACGTTTCTCGGACTGGGTATGGCCACGCCCTATCTTTTTTTATCGCGTTTCCCGAATTGGCTAAAAAAAATCCCGAAGCCAGGTGCGTGGATGGAATCGATGAAGCAAGGCATGGGTTTCATGATCTTGGCGTTTACCCTGTATTTGGTATGGGTATACGACGGGCAACGAGGTAATGACGGACTGTTTCGCTTGTTGGCTGGATTGCTCATCGTTGGCGTGGGCGGTTGGGTTCTAGGACGCTGGGGTGGTCTTGCCAAATCCAGTGCAACGAGATGGGTGGCACGTGTGGCCATGGTCGCCTGTATCGTTGCAGGTACGTGGGTCGGCATCAGCATGCCGAAAGTCTATGGTTGGATTCCTTACGCACCTGAACAAGTCGAGGCCTTGACGAAGGATGGCAAGCCGGTGTTTGTAGATTTCACGGCCCAATGGTGTTTGACCTGTCAGGCGAACAAAAAGATAGCGCTCAATCGGGACGATGTGCAGGCCAGATTCAGGGAGCTGGCAGTCACGACTATGAAAGCGGACTGGACAGATAGGAATGAAACCATTGCTCGCAAGCTGGAAGAATTTGGACGTAGTGGGGTTCCTCTGTATGTGTTGTATTCCGGAAAAGATGGCGACGCCCCCGTGTTGTTACCTGAACTGTTAACCCCTGCCATTGTGCTGAACGCTTTGGATGAAGCGTTGGATGGCTAATCACCTAAGGAGAAGAACATGAAGAAGATAGTTGCTTGTGGAATGGCGATGGTTTGTGCAGTTGGACTTGTTTTGCAGGCCCAGGCTCTCGAAACAGGGCAGGCCGCGCCAGACTTTGTGTTGAAGGACGGTGCTGGCAACGAGCACAAACTATCCGACCACAAAGGAAAGCATGTTGTCTTGGAATGGACAAACTATGGCTGTCCTTTTGTGAAGAAACACTACAGCCAAGGTGATATGCAGGCATTGCAAGCGAAATACACAGGCAAGGACGTGGTGTGGTTGTCCATCTGTTCCTCTGCACTTGGCAACCAAGGGCACTACTCAGCGGAGGATGTGGGCGAGGTTGTAGAAGAACAGAAAGCAAAGTGCACGGCTTATTTGTTGGATGAAGACGGAGTTGTTGGCAAGCAATATGGTGCAAAGACGACACCCCATATCTTCATTGTCGGGCCGGAACAGACGCTGATTTATCAGGGTGCTATTGATAGCATTCGGTCTACGGACACAGATGACGTTGCGACAGCGGAAAATTATGTCGTCAAGACATTGGATGCGGCGATGGCGGGTGAATCTGTTGATCCGACATTCACGCAGTCGTATGGGTGTCCGGTGAAGTATTAGTCAGCAGGTGGATAGTGTGGAGGGCGAAAGGAAGCAGACGGCAAACGGGGACGTTTTCCCTCCACGAAAATTGGGATGTGCGCATGGAGGGAGGACGTCCCCGTCCGCCGTTTACCGTTGATCCAGCGTCCACTCAGTCGTATGGGTGTTCGGCAAAGTATCAGCCAGTATCGGTGGGATGGCGTGGAAAACGGAAATTAGATGTGGGCATAGAGGTGGGGCGTTCCCGTCCGCCCTATAAAAAAACAGCCCCCCACAATTTGTGAGGGACTGTTCTCGATGACGAGTGTTCGGCCGTGGTCGACCGGGTCCTATTAGGATTTCTTTTTTCGAACGATGCCGATACTGACCATGGCTAAGCTGAGCAGTGCCAAGGTCGAACCTGATTCAGGCACAGACACGACTGAGACCGTTACCTTGGCAATCCCATTCGGATACTCGGTGAAGAACAGAGCTTCATGATCGTCTTTGAAATCCGTTGGAATATTGGCGAAGTCACTATATGGGTTGTCTACAGTTGAGACGACCCCACCTTCATCCGCTCCTTGATTCGGCCCAGTCTGGCCACCTGGGATGCCGAAGAGGCCATTGGCGGCAGAGGTGTCGAAATCATTGACTTCTGTTCCGGCATCGAGCACTGCCCTGCCGATATCAAACATGATTTGGGTCCCTGTAGGTGCTCCATCTAACGCGCTGAGATCGTGAGCGAAGGGGTCCCCATTGGCAATGAAGTAATCGCTACTTGGCAAGACCATCGAAGCGTATGAAAAGTACCGGTTCGCGGTCATAGCGTCGATATCGAACGTGGCGGAACCTGTTGTTCCAGGGGCGATTGGAGCACCACCGACTGTACCGTCGACTCCACTTCCGCCGAATGCTGCGGAAATTGGACCCGTGTCACCGTCTTCAGCTATTCGTTCGAGCTCAGAAGAAGCGGGATCACCATTGTCGTAGATGTCGAAGCTCCCATCATGAAAGCCAACCCATACCGGGGTTAGAAAAACGCCGCCATCTGGCGCAAGATTTTCGATGGATACCTTAACAGTTGTCGCCGATGCCGACTGAAAAACCGTCAGGATACTAAGTGTTAGGGTGCTCATGAATAAGCGAGACTGAATTCTCTTCATAGGTAGGTTTCCTCTAGTATGGGTTGATTATTTGGGGCAAAGCGTCTGGTCAAACAAACCTGCTTTTTCCTCTTCGATACTAGTAAGACCGCGCAGCTCCGGTTTCTTATCCCAACAAACCAAAAAAAGTTTTTCTTGCGGCAATCGGGCGTACGGGGAATCGCGCGTGCTGGGCCGCGCTCCTACCTGTGGTGGGCCCGTTTGTAGGAGCGCGGCCCCGTACGCGCGATTGTCGCACGTTCACAGATTGGCTCTTGAATCTTCCCGAATTCCGCTATCTCGGCCATTCGTATCCAATCTGTTTGTAAGGCGAGTGCTGCCGGAAGGTGAGGTGCAAGTTCTACTTGAGGTTCAGATGCGACCAACACGTGATGGAGTTGGGTACGTGGGTCCGACCAAGCAAATGTCTCACGCCCGAACAAACGGGTGATTCCAGTCATCGAATCGCCACGTTGCTTGGGTGGGATGGCATCCTCGTAAGTCGTAAATAGGTGAATCAGTTCACCTTTTTCGTTAGCAAAACAAAGAAACGTTACATCCGCACAGTGCCAGTCCAACGCTTGACAGCCCATCATCCTCTCGACAGGAAGTAATTCTACAGATGCACGCGGGAATTCCGGCTCGTTAGTGCTTAACCAGGTGTGAAGTTCAGGCAGAGTATTTGCCATGTAGTTCAAGCGCAAGTATCCACCAGCAGCATAGTAGGCCAAAGCCTCACGATACTGAGTCATCTTGTACATGACCTTGTTGTATCGATCTTGCCGATAGGTTTCGATTGGACGCAAGCTCGCGAAAATCAGCAGGGCGGCTGCAACGCTCGTCGCAAAGGCCAAGGTGTACACCGTCCGTTTACGGTTGGGCCTAGTAGGGGAGGGACGGTATGCCTGAGATTCTGAGGTAGGGTGATCCGTGTTGGGTTGCAGCCCGCATGCCTGATACGTAGTTGCTTTGAGAGTAGCTGGAACGGGTATGGATTGCATAGCCACTTGGATGCGAGCATCCCGTCGTTTCAACTCGTCTATAACCTGTTGCATGGCAGGCGACTCGCGTAACAGTGCTTCCGCCTGCTGATAGCGATGGAGTCCGTCAGGGTCGCTGGGCGGCCCCATGATCAACAACTCTCTGGCTTCTTCTTCGGTCATGTGTTGCTCGGGTCTTGATGTACAGTGACGTGATCCGGATCGATGCCCATGGCTCGGCGCAACCTGTGTTTTCCGCGAGACAAGCGTGAGGCCACCGTGCCGAAGGGTAGGCCCAGCGACTTTGAAATCTCGATACAGGTCAATCCGTCATGGTAGTGCAAGAATAGAATATGGCGCACCTCTGGGTCGAGTCCACCCATGGCGTCTAATACGAGACGTGCATCCGTGAGAGTAGCTTGACTTGCAGGCGCCGAGTGTTCGGGAGCTTCGTCCATCGTCTCCATTGAAGTATGGCGGTTGCGCTCCTTGATTTGATCCATAAACTGGTTGTACACAGTGCGAAAGAGATAGGATTTGGCACGGCACGGATCTCGCAGGGGTTTGGTGCGAGACATAAACTGCGTAAACGCATATTGGGTTAGGTCGGCGGCATCGTGTGACGAGCAACTTACCATGAGGGCATAGCGGTAGACATCCTGGTAATGCTGATCGATCACAGCAGGCAGCATAGGTTCGGATTCAGGTGGGGTCGGGTTCTTCAGACAGGTCCATCCAGTTCTTGGACCCGATCCGGAGGGTTGGAGAGAAACACCAGACGTTGTTCTGGTACCGTTCTCCAGGTCGATAGTCGTTGGTATGGCCGCATGGTTGTAGTCGACGCGTTCGTATGGTTTTTCGAGATGAGTCGGGATTGACTTCGGTTGACTGCAAAACATAGATGGATCCGCCGATTGGTTCAAGCAGTTCACTTGGTTAAGAGATTCTTTATCCGAGACAAACTAGTGGGAATGTAGAGAACACAAAGGATCGACGTGACAAACGACGACGTTTGCCCTCCATGAGAATCCACCAGAAGGCTCGTCTCTATCGTTGCCAACTGTCATACTGCTCCCCAATGAATTCTGCTGCTGAAGAATCCATAAGTGGACTCGTAGAGAGGGTCACCTTTCATAGTGAAGAAACTGGATTCGCCGTTGTGCGCGCGAAGGTGAAGGGGCACCGAGACCTGGTCGCAGTCATCGGTACCGTCTCGAGCATTCATCCAGGTGAATGGATCGATGCGATGGGGGTGTGGCAGCATGACCCTCGACATGGGCAGCAGTTCAAAGCGAAGGGCCTTCGCGTTACGGAACCGGACACACTCGAAGGCATCGAGAAATATCTCGGATCCGGCCTCATCAAAGGCATTGGACCTGTGTATGCCAACAAACTGGTAGAAGAGTTCGGTCGCGACGTATTCGACATCATCGAAAAGCGATCTTCGCTTTTGGAAAAGGTGGATGGGATCGGGCCGGGTCGACGCCGCATCATTAAAGAAGCGTGGAACGAGCAAAAAGTGGTGCGCGAGATCATGACGTTTCTTTTCAGCCACGGGGTGACCACCAGTCGAGCATTCCGAATCTATAAGACATATGGGGAGAATGCGATCGAGAGGGTGCGGCGTGATCCATACTGTTTGTCACGCGATATTCGGGGGATCGGATTCAAGACAGCGGACCAGATCGCATCGAATCTCGGTGTCGCGAAGGACTCGGACCTGAGGGCTCGAGCCGGGGTGGAGTATGTGTTGCAGGAAGTGACA
This sequence comes from Phascolosoma agassizii, assembly GCA_035593235.1. Classification (NCBI taxonomy): domain Eukaryota; kingdom Metazoa; phylum Annelida; class Sipuncula; order Phascolosomatiformes; family Phascolosomatidae; genus Phascolosoma; species Phascolosoma agassizii. Next base: position 24,450 of record JAVJHY011850295.1, read on the forward strand.
TCGGAAGGCCATTGCGCATTTCCTCGCCCGGAATTGGTTACAAGAACAGCTGAGATTCTCGATGTGGAGGAGGGTCCGGTTGTCCAAGCTATTGAATATGGGCTCTCGACAGGTCGCCTGATCGCACGTCGATTCGGACAACAGGATGAGTTAATCTATCTCATGGTGTTGGACCGAGCGGAAGAGGGGGTGGCTCAAGACCTGATTCGTTTAACCCAGGGTATTCATCCCTGTCCGGATTTGAACGTAGATCGGGCTATTCTGTGGGTCGAAGAATCCTTGGTGTTCGAACTGGCTCCGGCTCAACGAGAAGCGTTGCGTGATACTCTGCAGTCCAAGGTCATGGTCGTTACGGGCGGACCTGGTGTCGGCAAAACCACGTTGGTTAAGGCCATTGTTCAGGTTTTCGAAGCCAAACGACTGAAGGTCGTCTTGTGCGCACCGACGGGTCGTGCTGCAAAACGCATGTCAGAAGTGACAGGCCGTCGTGCCAAGACCCTTCATCGCCTGCTCGTGTTTGATCCAAAGTCAGGCGAGTTTCGGCATCATGCAGATCGCCCTTTGAAGGGAGATGTATTCGTCGTGGACGAGACCAGCATGGTGGATGTGAGGTTAGCGTATCAGCTTGTTCGGGCTATTCCGTCGCATGCTGTACTCATCCTGATTGGGGATGTGGACCAGCTGCCTTCGGTTGGGCCAGGCTCTGTCTTGCGTGACATTATTCTGTCTGACGTGATTCCCGTGGCTACCTTGAAGCATGTGTTTCGGCAGGCAGCGGAGAGTGCAATCGTACGTAACGCGCATCGTGTGAACAACGGGGCCATGCCCTATTTCCCGACGGAGAAGTTGCCCTCACCGGATGACACGGATTTCTACTTTGTCGAAGTCGAGGAACCGGCGCGTGGCGTGGAGTTGATCACGAAAATGGTCCGGGATTCTTTGCCTGCTAAGTTCGGTCTGGATGGTTGGACGGACTTGCAGGTTCTTTCGCCTATGCAGCGAGGCGAGTTGGGCGCAAAGAACTTGAATCTGCAACTTCAATCCGCGCTGAATCCGGAAGGCATGGAAGTCGAGCGTTTCGGTACGACCTATCGCGAGGGGGACAAGGTCATGCAGATGCAAAATGATTATGACAAGGACGTGTATAACGGTGATATCGGTCGGGTTGTACGCATGGACATGGAGGAGTCGGAAGTCTTGGTTGAATTTGATGGACGGTCCGTGGTGTACAAGATCCAAGAACTGGATGAACTGTCCCTGGCCTATGCCACGACGATTCACAAGAGTCAGGGTAGTGAATATCCTTGCGTCGTGATGCCGATCCATAATCAGCATTATGTCATGTTGCAAAGAAATCTGTTGTATACCGGCATCACGCGCGGCAAGCGTCTCGTGATTGTTGTGGGAACGAAGAAAGCGTTGGCGATGGCTGTGAAAAATGTGGATTCGCGAAGTCGGTTTACCACGCTGAGGGAACGATTGGAGATCTGTCGGAGTGTGGCAGTTTGATAGCCGGCTCGAAAGCACCAGTCAAAACACCCTCACTCCGAAATTCGAACTCTGATGCGCATGAGAATTCACGGAGATGAACGGGGGATGGGAGTACAATTGAGTTGAATTCCAGGGCTTTTTTTTTGGTTGTAGAGCTAGCCCGTGCCGCGAAGCAGTGGACAAACTGAACCCAACAATTTCTTGCAATACCTGAGTGTTTCTGCTATATTCTCTTGTGTCGTGTTCGTTCTTATATGATACAAGTTCGTTGACTAGGAAGTTCGTAAAACGGTCTAATTTTACACTCACGGTTACGTTGTTTGTCGCAATTCTATCCTTTATCGTTCCTCGTTCGTCGTTTTCGCAAGTGCCGGAATTGATCAACTACCAAGGCCGGCTAGTGGATGGTGATGGCCTGGTCAACGGCAACCGAGAGATTGTCATTAGTCTTTTTGACGCACCTGCCGGGCCGACCGAAATCTACTTCGAAACTCAGAATGTGGTTGTTGTCGATGGTCTTTTTGTCTTTTGCATTGGCGCTTCGAATGCAGCACCAGGCTCCCTGTCCTCCGCGCTAATGACCACAAATGTCTGGCTTGAGGTACAGGTGGATGGAACCTCTCTCTCGCCCCGCGAGCAACTCAAGGCGGTTAGCTACGCGTTGAAGGCAGCCGAGGTGGAAGACGGTGCGATCACCTCCGCAGCGTTGGCAAGTGGTGCCGTCACCGCGGATCACCTCGCTGCAGATTCGGTGGAAAGTAGTGAGATTGCGGACAACGCGGTGGGTTCCGACGAGATTGCTCCCAACAGCGTGACGACCGACGAGATCCTAGACGGTACCATCGCGAGAAGCGATGTGGTTTCCAACACCTTTTGGCAAACAGGTGGCAATGCTGGTACCACGACAGGCACGCATTTCCTGGGCACCACGGACAATCAGCCGCTAGAGCTGCGTGTCAATGGGACGCGTGTTGCGCGCTTTGACGGTGCAGCCGATCCAAACGTACTTCTGGGTGACGACAGCAACGTCATTGCGGCTTTTGCAGAGGGTGCCACGATCGGAGGCGGGCGGGCGAATAGAATCGGTTTGAGCTCGGACTACTCGTTGATCGGCGGGGGCGACAGAAATGACGTGGGTGACAACAGCAAACACGCCATCATCGTGGGTGGAGAGTTGCACGATATCGGTACAAATTCGAGCTTCTCGACGATTGGCGGTGGTACCGATAGCAAGGTGGGCGACCATAGTCCATACGCAACCATTTCAGGGGGGAATTTCAATCACATCGGCACCGATTCGTTGTCATCAGTGATTGGTGGAGGCAACGCCAACTCTGTTGGCAATAACAGCTCGCTCGTAGTCATCGCTGGCGGACAAAGCCAAATCGTTGGCTCCAACTCATTTTCGTCGGTACTCGGCGGCGGCGGGGGCAACCGCGTGCGCGACACGAGTGCATACACAACCATTTCTGGTGGGCATAGCAATTACATCGGCACGGATTCCCCCTACTCGACGGTGGGCGGGGGGCAGGACAACAATGTGGCCGACTACAGTAGGTTTGCTACTATTGCAGGTGGAATACGCAACAATATAGGGACGAACTCGTACTACTCGGTGGTCAGTGGAGGCTACGACAACGACGTGGGCGACAACAACCTTTATGCCACTATTTCGGGCGGAGCCAAGAACGACATTGATATGAACTCGGTAGGCTCAGCAGTCGGTGGAGGCGCCGAAAACAAGATCAGCTCCAACACGATCTACGCCACGATTGCGGGGGGAAGGTGGAATGATATTCGCACGAACTCTTCGTTCTCAGTTGTTAGCGGAGGTGTCCGTAACTTCGTGCATGAGAACAGTAAGTTTGCTGTTATTGCAGGCGGGGTGTTTCACGAGATTGGGCGGAACGCATTCTATTCAACCATTGGCGGGGGGAACGACAACGACATCGGCACGAACGCGTTCTCCTCAATGGTCGGCGGAGGGAACAACAACAAGGTGGCCGCCAACGCTGAATATGCAACCATTGCTGGTGGGTTTTCCAACGACATCGGCACGAACTCGGTCGCCACGGCTGTGGGCGGGGGAGTCAGCAACAAGGTAAGCCTCCTCAGCAGAGCTGCCACCATCGCAGGTGGGGATCGCAACAACATTGGCTCGATCTCTGGGTATTCGGCAATCGGCGGGGGCATGAACAACAACGTGGCTGATATCAGTACAGCAGCTACAATTGCGGGTGGGGAGCTCAATGGCATTGGCGAGAAGTCGGACTCCTCGGCAGTCGGGGGCGGAACAAGGAACATCGTGGCGGAGAACAGTCCATATGCCACCATCGCGGGCGGAAAAAGGAACATCGTGGCGGAGAACAATCCATACGCCACCATCGCGGGTGGGCACGAAAATGACATCTTCAGGAACTCGGCTTTCTCGTCAATAGGTGGTGGATTCAACAACCTCGTTAGATCTAGCAGTCAATGCGCAACCGTTGTAGGCGGAAAAAACAACAACATTGGGACGAATTCGAGCTTCTCGGCGATTGGCGGTGGTAGCTACAACATCGTGATCGCCAACGCTGAACACGCCACCATCCCAGGTGGGCGAAACAACTTCGTCGATGCGGATTACGGTTTTGCCGCGGGTCACAAGGCCAAGGCGAAACATGAAGGTGCCTTCGTATGGGCCGATTCTACAGATGTTGATTTTGTTTCTGTGGTGAGTAACGAGGTCGCCTTTCGTTGTCATGGTGGCGTGCGGTTCACGAGCGATGATGTTGTCGGTGGAAACCAGACTGTCTCTTGGGCACCGGGCGATGGCGCGTGGGCCTTCACTAGTGACATCACTACCAAGGATCTGCGCGGGCGAACTGACACAGCGAGTGTGTTGGAGCGGGTGGCATCACTTCCTCTTTATGAGTGGAGCTACAAGGGCTACGACCAGCGGCACATGGGTCCTACCGCCCAAGATTTCCATCGAGCCTTCCCTCTAAATGACAGTAGTACGACAATCAATACACTAGATCTCGATGGCGTCGCCCTCGCCGCGATTCAAGGGTTGGTTCAGAAAAACGATGAACTCAAGACGATGAATGATGCACTTCTACAACGTATGACCGCTTTAGAAGCGCGCCTGACGGCTGTGGAAACGCGATAGTGCAAGTGGTTAGGAATCACCATTCTACATCCTTCGATCCCCCAGCAACCATTACCAACGTCACTTGATTTCACACAGAAGAAAGAGTCATCCACGGGCTTGCCGGCTCTTTGCACCCTAGATTCGGCAGTTGCCCGCGGCGCATTGCACGAATCATTTGGCGCAGAGGGAGGCACGAAAAAGCCTCTGCATCTAATGCATTCGCACACTTCATCCACGCTCAACTGCCGAATCTAGGTTTAGTGTTCTCTGCGTTCCTTTGTGGTGAATATTTTTTGGTCGGTCCGACCCACGCTTCAAGTCACGGTACCTTCTCAATATGGTAGGTCATATCTTGCCAGGAAGAAATGCCGGTATGGACGGTCGCAGTGGTTTCAAACCACGGTGCGGCGCCGCCGGTGACCAACACGGTGTCCAGGAGTGTGCCGGGTAGCAAATCGCTGTTTTTGCGGTAATACACGTTGTACGTGGTGCCCCCGCGTGCAAACCATTCAATGGACACTTGGTTTGAGACGAAGGGATTGAAGTCCGTATGGGTGAGGTGTAGGTACGCTGTCGCATCTTGCGGGTTCGTCATGGACAGAGACTCGTCTCCATCTGAGGCACCATCGTTGTCGGTATCGGTGCTGTTCAGATCGGTGACAGTAGTTGGAGAAAAGGAAGATCCATGGAGTTCGGCGATGTCAGAGAGGTTATCATTGTCGTTGTCCGCGTCCATCTCGTCCACGACTCCGTCCCCGTCCGTGTCCAGGGTTGGTTGCAGGGTTACACAGCCAAGAAACCCAGCATACAGAGTCAGGTCTCCACCGGATGAAGTCATGATTCCCCCTGGTTGGCCTCCGGCCGTGACTCCGCTGAGGGTGCCGCCAGATACAACTTGTCCGGAATTATCGACCGTGCTGTGTTCTTGGACGAGTTGAGCCTGCGACGGGGTGGCCAAACAAAAAAGGACGAGGGTCGATATCGTTAGCACACATGGGCAACAGACTCTTGTTGCGAGAGTCAGAAAAATGCTGCAAAAACGGCGCGAAACGTAGGAGTCTCCATGTGGCTGTACGGTTACACGAGATAAGGCGAAACCGTTTCGAGCCACAGATGAAGTGCCGAAAACAGAAGATAGTTGATCGATATCTGTTAGTCTCTGTCGCATATGCATATGTGGTCTCCTGTTCCTACGTGGGCAACCATAAACTATACAACAAAAATAGGTCGCTCGCGCGGGAAAAACACACAAAAGATGAAGTCACGATCTTAGCCCGCATGAATCACACATTTTCGTCGCGAGAGCGTGAAGAGTGCTGCAGGTAGGGCTCGAAAATGGCTACGCCTCGGTGAAACCGTGTGGACACACTGTGAAATGAGGCGCGGGCATTTCGAGCCGTAGATGCAGTACTATCCTCGCTCGTAGCAGGAAATGTGTGATTCATGCGGGTTAGGCATGTTCAAACCGGCGAGCTAATTTGATCGTACAGTCGGAGAAGACCGTACTTCTCCGTTCCATCCGAAAGCCCGGTTGTGCTAAGAGATGACGCGATGCCTCTTAGCTCCTCCCTCTTACGACGTATTCGTTTGTGCTGCCTGCTGCTCATATTGGCTGTGCTTATGGCCGAAGTTGTTCTGCAGGTGTTGTGCTACGTCAGTCCGATGTGGAACTCGTACATGTCACCACTCGCTCCGGCGGATGAGGTGTCGGTGCAGGTCGCCCATCCTGTGCTGCAGAGGGCTCCGAATCCACAGTTTTCGGATCACGATTTTCGAGGGTATCGCAATGTTGGATTGCAGACACAATTCGATATCGTGGCTCTAGGGGATTCACAGACCTATGGGATGGGCTCAGAGGTGTGGGACGCCTGGCCGCAGCAGTTGGAGTTTATGTCCGGGAGCAGTGTCTACAGCATGGCCTTCGGAGGTTGGTCGGTTGTGCAGTTTTCCTACCTCATGGACGACGTGTTCGCACTGGGTCCGGACACGGTGATTTTTGGACTGTATGCTACGCGATTTTTTGGAGCCTATCGACAAGTTTACTACCAGGGGAATGGGCTTCGATTTATCAAACACGGTAATGATCCGTTGCAATTTCTTGTGGATCGAGGCGTTGTTGAACCGGTCTCAACCACAAGGCAGAAAATTGATGAACAAGATCCACGGATCGTCGATGTGACGGACCCGATGCTGGGTGCTTCACGCCCTACGTTCGAATCAGTGCCTTTGGCTCCTAAGGTTCGCAGTGTCCCTTATGTTTGGTCTCGTTGCAAATTGTTGCAGGTCCGTCCGGCCGTCGAACGGTTTCTACTTCACCATTGTCGACCTTGGTATCGTTGGGTCTACCGACGGACGGGTCGTATTCCAACGTCCATGGATGAGACCGATTTGGGAGCACCTGTTCCAAAGCCGAAATTGAACCAGGAGGTGGAAGGGTCTTTGGCCGATGTGTTTAACGGGAGGGTCAAGATCAAGCACTACACCGATGAAAGAAAGAGAATGTTTGGCATGGACCTACGCGACGTAAGGGTTGCGGAAGGATTTCGTGTGACCATGGAAGCCTTAAAGGAAATGGCAGAACAGTGCCGGGCCCGTGAGATTCGATTTGTGGTGTTGTGGATACCGACGAAAGAGATCACGATGTATGAGTGGTTGGTCGAGAACTACCAGCGTGGTGTGCCAAAGAAGTTCCATCAACTTTACGCCTGTGAATCACTTCTACGTCATGCAACATTCTCGTACTTGCAGGACCAATCAATCGATGTGGTGGACGGTTTGCCCGGGCTGCAAGCTTGTTATGAGAACGACATCATGCCTTATCGATTTGATCGGGACGGACATCCCAATCGGATTGGCTACCGGGTGTTAGCGGAGGCAGTGCACGAGGGGTTGCAGGTTGAGTCGATTGGCCATATCCCTCTGCGGCCATCGGAACTAGACCATTTCACGAGTCTAGCCTTTCCTCAACACCATGGTGGAGGTGTAGACGCAAAGCAGGTATTCGTGAACGCTGTTTTGCGGGATCTGACAGAGCCGCCTACGGTGCAGGCTATAAGACCTTACTCGGACGCATTGGTGGCTCACACCTATGAAGTCGTGGATGTGCGCCGCGGAAAGATAGAGTTGGGGTTAATTCAAGTCTTGCACTGGGCAGTACAGGAGGGAGCGGCCGTTTCTGTGCCACGGACGAAGGGGTCGGTAGAACCGCTTGTGTTGGAACCCATGGAGTTGCACGCCGAACTTTCGGATGTGTACAAGGTTGACGAGACGACGAACGGGTTCGACCTACCCTTGTACGTCTGTGTGGGGCGATAAAGGATCCGGCACACTGCAGAAGAGGTTTCGCGCTACCTTGTTGCCTGTGTGTGTACCTGCCATTTGTGACGGTAGATGAATCCGGTAAAGGCACGTCCGGTGCTTCGCTTCGTGGCTCAATCGGAGAGAAAACTCTTGCGGCACTACCACAATGGTTTGTGGATCCGATAAGTTTCGGATCACTCTGACATCGTAACCATGTACGGATGGAATGAGACTTGGCATTCCTTCGTCGCGGATTCACGACGGACGAGCCGTCGTCTGGTCATGCCCTGCATAGCCTCGACAGAGGCGACGCATGGTTGTGGAGGTCAAGAAGGTTCGCCTGTGTCAACGAGCAGGAAGAAGGAGCTCGCGCAGACGCGCAGAAAAGGAGACCGGACCAAGCTGGCTGATTTTGCTCCACTACCACGAGGTTCTGATGAAAGCAGGGTTCACTCCTGTCAACAGGTTGGAAGAAGGATCCCCCTCTGCGTCTCCGCAGGAGAAAATCCGGAGGTCCAACGAACGAGCCGATTCCCCAACCGAACTCAAGTTTTAGCTAGCCTGCATATCCGCCAACACCGTTTTGGCGGCCTCAGTAGGATCAGCCGCGGCAAGGATGGTACGACCCGCCACGATAAAGGATGCGCCTTGAGCTGCAGCATAGGACGGTGTGGCCACGCGTTTTTGATCGCCGACATCGTCCTTGGGCAAGCGAATGCCTGGCGCGACGAGAACAGGTTCATCACCAAACCGATCTCGGAGTGCGGCGACTTCGTGTGGGGAACAGACGAGCCCATCGATCCCTGCGGATAGGGCAAGTTCGGCCATGGCTAGGGCCTGATCGGACGGGGTCCGAGCGATACCAAGTTCCGCAAGATCATCTTGATCGAGGCTTGTGAGAACGGTGACTGCGACGATCTGTGGTCGATTCTCGCCGAAGCTTTGTGCGGCCTGAGCAGCTGCTTCCAGCATAGCACGGCCGCCGCAAGCGTGGACGGTAAGCAAGTCAACGCCGTGGGAAGCTGCAGAGGTGATGGCGTGAGCCACAGTTCGGGGTATATCGTGCAGCTTGAGGTCCAAAAAAATGCGGCGATTTGTCTCGTGCAGGTGCGTTAGCGACATGGGCCCTTCATTGCAAAAGAGCTCAAGGCCGACCTTGTACCATTGAACGTCGGAGGGAAGTGTTGCAACGATAGGGGGGATGTCCGAAGACGTTGGTACGTCGAGGGCCACGATGAGGTCGGTTTTCATGGCGAATAGACTTCCCCGACCTGTGTTGGAAGGCGAGAAAAAACAGATAGAGTTAGGTCCAGAGTTGTGAAAAAACAAGCGATCCCAGGGACTTCAAACCCCTCGTTTTCGATGTTGAATGGATCGATACGTACCAAATGTACCATAGTCATGCAGCCGGCGAAGACGTGGATTCCAAAACGTTCAAAATTTTTTTACCGGAAGGATTGACGCGACTCCAGGGGGTGTGTACGGTGCAACTCAAATCAGGAGGTCGTACGCGGCCGTTGGAACTGAGCGCCTCGTCTCTGGAGGTTCATTAAAAAATGGGCTATGGGAGATGGGCGGTTTTTTTTTGTTCTTTGAAAACTGAAATCATGTTGATTGTGACAACACTTCGAATCAGAAGTGGTGTGACTTATTAACTGATGCTTGTGTGAAACCCTGAATACCAGGATCAACAAAAATTCATTCACTTGAAATTAGGTGACCGAAGCGGAAACGCGTCGGTTATTTGAAACGAGTTTTGTAATGGAGAGTTTGATCCTGGCTCAGAGCGAACGCTTGCGGCGTGGATTAGGCATGCAAGTCGAACGGGATTCTGTTGATTCAATTCTTCGGAAAAGAAGCTTCAGATGAGAGTGGCGAACTGGTTAGGAACACGTGTGCAATTTACCTTTTAGTTCGGGATAGCCTCGGGAAACCGGGATTAATACCGGATGTGGTCGCCCCGCGCATGCGGGGTTGTCTAAAGATGGGGATCTTCGGACCTGTCGCTAAAAGATGAGCACGCGACCCATCAGCTTGTTGGTAGGGTAATGGCTTACCAAGGCTATAACGGGTAGCTGGTCTGAGAGGATGGTCAGCAACACTGGGACTGAGACACTGCCCAGACTCCTACGGGAGGCTGCAGTCGAGAATCATTCGCAATGCACGAAAGTGTGACGATGCGACGCCGCGTGGAGGATGAATGCCTTCGGGTTGTAAACTCCTGTCATGAGGGAAAAATGGTATAGGCAAGAATATCGCCTGTATTTGATGGTACCTCAAAAGGAAGCCACGGCTAACTCTGTGCCAGCAGCCGCGGTAATACAGAGGTGGCGAGCGTTGCTCGGATTTACTGGGCGTAAAGGGTGCGTAGGCGGCAAGGTATGTCGGATGTGAAATCTCACCGTTCACCGGTGAAAATGCATTCGAAACTGCCTCGCTAGAGTACAGGAGAGGAGAGCGGAATTCTCGGAGTAGCGGTGAAATGCGTAGATATCGAGAGGAACATCGGCGGCGAAGGCGGCTCTCTGGACTGATACTGACGCTGAGGCACGAAAGCTGGGGGAGCGAAGAGGATTAGATACCCTCGTAGTCCCAGCCGTAAACGTTGTGCACTTGGTGTGGGCGGCTTTGTCCCCGTCCGTGCCGTAGCTAACGCGTTAAGTGCACCGCCTGGGGAGTACGGTCGCAAGGCTAAAACTCAAAGGAATTGACGGGGGCCCGCACAAGCGGTGGAGCATGTGGTTTAATTCGATGCAACGCGAAGAACCT
>JAVJHY011851384.1:238-35112 GCA_035593235.1 Phascolosoma agassizii
GGTGTGGGTGACTCGCCAAAGACCCAAAATTGACCGCGTGGCATGCCCGTGGTTGATCAGACGTTTCATTGATCCTCGAGCACAGTTCCTGTTTGTCTCTCCATCGCAGGTGCTGAATGTTGCAGAGAAATTTAACGCAACACCTTTCGATATAGACGATGTGTTCTGGTCCCACCGAGATGAATTCTGTACGTTCGACACGATGATTGAAGAATTCGCATTGGCGATCGAACCGTTAAAACATCTGGCTACTATCGTTCGTGGTGCCGATACCAATCGACATGACCTTGCCCCGGAAGCTGCCGGATTGCTCGCAGTGTCACTTGGATTGTCACGCATGTATAAAAGCGATCTTGCCCAGCTGGATGCCGGGATGGTTCTCTATGACGCGTTGTATCGGTGGGCTCGTGATGCTACGGATGAAGGTCATGACTGGCCGGCGACATCAAATGTCCTGAAGCCATCGGCATGAGCGAATATACGACCGATGAAACGCTAATCGACGCACATCCGTCATTGGCAGAAGCCGTTGTTGTGTGGTTCCGCATCGGAATCCTCTCGTTTGGTGGTCCGGCTGCACAGATAGCGTTAATGCACAAAATGGTGGTCGATGAGAGATCGTGGCTGTCAGAAAAACAATATCTGAATGCGCTGAGTTTTTGTATGTTACTGCCCGGCCCAGAGGCAATGCAGTTAGCGACATACGCGGGTTGGCGTCTGCACGGTGTCCTGGGAGGTTTGCTAGCGGGCTTATTGTTTGTAGTTCCCGGTGCCTGTGTTGTGCTGGTACTAGCCGCGGTCTACTCGCTATTTGGCGACGTACCGTTGGTCAATGCGATTTTCCTTGGTGTGAAAGCTGCCGTACTGATTATTGTCATTGAAGCGCTGTTGCGCGTTTCCAGTCGCGCGCTGAAAGGCAGGGAGCATTACATTGTTGCCGGACTTGCCTTTGCCGGTCTATTCTTTTTTGATATGTCCTATCCGTTACTGGTAGTGCTGGCGGGTGCCTATGGCTTTTGGCGAACATCAAGCCGCGAGAAATCAGTAGCCGTAGACACAGCGGCTATTTCCCCAGCTAAAACGGCCGGAACTGCGTTCGCTTGGCTGTTAATCTGGTGGATACCGGTGGCTCTGCTGTATGCCGCGGGAGCTGCGACCGTGTTTACCGATCTTGCTTTCTTTTTCTCCAAGCTGGCGGTAGTGACCTTTGGTGGTGCCTATGCCGTGCTGGCCTATATGGCACAGGATGGTGTCGGGCAATATGGCTGGCTGAGTGCAGGCGAGATAATGGACGGTCTGGGGCTGGCCGAAACGACACCGGGTCCACTGATATTGGTCACAGAGTTTGTTGGTTTTCTTGCCGCATTTCGACAAGGTGGTCTGGGCTTCGGTGTGATGGGCGCGCTGGTTACGCTCTGGGTTACGTTTGTTCCGTGTTTTTTGTGGATCTTCGCAGGTGCGCCCTATATTGACTGGCTTGGAACACAACCCAGACTCAAATCCGCATTGTCGATGATCACCGCGGCTGTAGTTGGCGTTATTCTCAATCTTTCTCTGTGGTTTGCACTTCACGTACTGTTCACCGAAGTCGTGTCACATAAAATCGGCATTCTCAGGCTATGGCAACCAACGCTATCCAGTATCGACTGGCGTGTACTTCTAATAGCTGTAGTGGCAGGATTTCTCCTGCTAAAATTTCATTGGAGTCTTTTTCGCGTGTTGGGACTGGCTGCGTTAGCCGGGGTATTGCTTTCGTAGTGGATGGCCTGTGTCAAGCTGAAGCAAGATCCAGAAGCGCATCAGCGTCTTCAAGGTTAATCCGAAAATCCAGATTCTTCCGGACTGATTTTGAGCGTGCTCGATCTGCCTCATCCGCAGTGTTGCCTGAATCAGAGCTCTGGCACCGATGATGGTGGTACTTGAGATTCAGCAACGCTGATATAGTCCAGTAACACGGGGCCACATGAGCACCGTAGAATTCGATTATAGTTGTGCCCGGTTGGCAAAAGACAATATTGGTGAGACCGGCGCCATGTGGCCCGACCACGACGTCGGCGTTTGAGAACAGCGCAGCTTGTTCATCGACACTGTATTTCTCCGGCCACACGATGTCGAATCCGCGGCGGCGCATCAGGTCTTCCAACTCACTGTTATTTTCAATCCAGCGACCGCGGCTAGCAGCACTGTCTCTGGCAATAAAGAGTTTTTTCCCGGAACTGATTGGCGGGTTTGTGCCTGAACCGAATGAGCGTTGAAGAAAGTGGGGAAGCCACGGTCCCATTCGGGTTGCCAGTTTATTGTGTAAATAAGGCACTATCAGTTCATCAGCAGTGATACAGGATGATTGTTTGTGTGTCTGATATACCTGCTTTTCTTCAATGCCCAATTTCTGGAGGGTTGCCAGCTGAAACTCCCTCTGCAAAAAAGGTACTAAAAATCTGTCTGAGGATCTAAATTCAATGCTGGCCAGGCGGCATAGTTCCAGCTTCGGTAAAATATCTGTCATCCAGTGAAAGTAATTGGATATTCCCCTTGTGCCCAGATTGAAGACGCGCCCGTTGATCGGGCACGTCGTGTGCGATGATCTCAGGGTTCTGACTACGTTTATATTACCGACGTTGTGCTCGTTGATCGTCTGATCGTTTCTGTCAAAGATACAGGTGTTGTGCGCATCGTGCCAGGCGGTACCTTGATCGATTCGGTCGACAAATGTTGCTGCAGGCTGGATGGAGCGGATGGAAAATTCTCTCGCCAGGCTACTGTCTTTATTTTCTGGCAGCGTAATTGGGGGCGTAAGGGAAACCTCTCGTGAATCTGTTACAAGATCAGTAATTCGCTGGAACGTGCTGGGTACATTTACTGATGGCTTCGCGCCAGGGTCCGCATCACTAGGGTCCGTATTACCAGGGTCCGCATAGTATTCGAACCAGACCGAATCGGGCACCTCCCCTCGGTAGCAAGAAACAGCTTCCTGTGTTCGACCGAGCCGCTCCAGTACCCTGCCCAGTTGCTGGTACGCAGGTGCCCATCCGGGCTGGACGGCAATGGCGGTGATCGAATACCTCAGCGCATCATCCAGTTTGTGGGCATCAAGTGCCTTTGTCACCTGTTTACAAGCCTGGTTTGCCGCCTGGGAGTTCTGAGTGAAACTGGGTCGTTTTGTAGCCGACGAATTACCGAAACTGACCGTCAGCGAACGTATTTTTTTGACTAGTCTGTGCATCATTGATCAATATAGCTCTAGTGTACTGTAACAATCAAAGCGTGCATTTCAGAGGGCCTCTGATGCGTACGCTTTGGTTATTACAGTACTAGCTACCCAGTGCCAGTTGCACGAGCAGGTCTGGCATTGCGTCTGAAGAGCCCAAATAGTCGCTGATCCGAATGTTGATGTTCGGATTTGCCGACTGAGCCTTGGCGACTTCGGAAGGGATATCGGCGGCAACATGAGTGCCGCGTGCGAGGAAATATGGAACGACGAGCACGGTGTCTGCTCCTTGGTCTACCAATGCCTGTATACCGTGAGGAATCAGTGGAGCGGCCAGTTCGAGAAAAGCCGCATCGACGATATCGAATTTATCCTTGGCCTGTTCTGCGACTGCCCGTGTCAGGGTTCTGATTTCTTCATTGGATTCTTCACGGCGGCTGCCGTGAGCAACGATAAGAAGTGCTTTCATATGCCTTCCTTCAAGCATGCATGTCAAGCACCTCATAGTAGCAGGTGTTCAGCAGTTGAGTTGCGTCTAAGTATCGATATATAGTAAATTATGAATATATTATACGTACTGATTGGGTGCTGATGAGGAACGTTGTTATGCATGATTATGTGTTGGCCCTAGTCGGCGGTGGCATGATCGGTCTGGCCGCCGTGATGTTGATGGCTACTCACGGACGTATATTGGGAGTTAGTGGAATCATTGTAGGTTTGTTGCCACCAGCAGCATCTGATCGATCATGGCGCTTGACGTTTATTGTCGGTGTGCTGGCTGCCCCGATACTTTTCGGGCTGGTTTTAGGTAAGGTGCCGGCTATTGAAATCACCAGCTATTGGCCATTGCTGTTGCTCGCAGGGTTTCTCGTCGGTGTCGGTACGGTTATCGGCAGTGGCTGTACTTCCGGCCATGGCGTCTGCGGATTGCCACGGCTATCCCAACGATCCATCGTCGCCACGGCAGTGTTTATCCTGTTTGGCGGACTGACCGTTTATGTGCTGCGACATGTTCTCGGTAGTGGGTCATGAAAACTGTAGTGCTGTTTCTTTCTGGCTTGTTGTTCGGTCTCGGATTAGTAGTATCAGGCATGGCTAACCCGGAAAAAGTGCTGGGATTTCTCGACGTGGTTGGGGTCTGGGATCCAAGTCTTGCATTCGTGATGGGAGGTGCCGTTTTGGTGACATTTCTCGGCTATAAAGTGATACTGTCAAAGCCACATCCGTTTTATGCCAGTCGGTTTTCCTTGCCAACCCGAGTAGATATCGATGTTGAACTTGTAGGGGGTGCTGCTCTGTTTGGAATTGGTTGGGGGCTGGTAGGCATTTGCCCTGGACCTGAGCTGGTAGTGCTCGCAGTGGCTCCCATGAAAGCGCTACTGTTTGTAGTCGCGATGCTTGCGGGTATGATAACGTCGCGCTTAATGTTGTTAAAACCATTTCGATTGCATCAAGTAAAAACAAGGAATCTGCGATGAGTAAACCTGATGTACGGGCGTTCTTTGATGACGGAACCAATACCATCAGTTACGTGGTGTCAGACCCAATCACTCGCAAATGTGCGGTTATCGATTCCGTACTGGACTATGATGCACCCTCTGGAAGAACCTCTACCAGATCTGCTGACCAGATTATTGATTTCATAAAGCAGGAAAAGTTGAGTGTAGAATGGCTGATTGATTCCCATGTGCACGCAGATCACCTGACTGGTGCTCTGTACATCAAACGTCAAGTAGGTGGTAAAACCGCGATTGGTGGCCATATCAGTGAAGTGCAGAAAGTATTTGGTGAAATCTTTAATGAAAGCCACGAGTTTTATACTGATGGCAGGCAATTCGATCACCTGTTTATGGACAGTGACAAGTATTCGGTTGGCGATATAGCGGCTCACGCGATTCATACACCAGGACATACGCCAGCCTGTATGGTGCATGTAATTGGGAATGCTGCTTTTGTCGGTGACACGCTGTTTATGCCTGATTTCGGCACAGCACGATGTGATTTTCCTGGGGGTGATGCACGTGATCTCTACCAGTCTATTCAAAAAATCTATCAGTTACCTGACGACACTCGCCTGTTTATGTGTCATGACTACAAGGCGCCGGGTCGTGACGAATACGCCTGGGAAAGCACGGTGAGTGAACAAAAGCGTATGAACATACAGATACACTCAGAGGTGTCTGAAGACGAATTTGTTGCATTGCGAATCTCAAAGGATCAGGGGCTGAGTATGCCTCGTTTGATAATTCCGTCATTGCAGGTGAATATGCGGGCGGGCGATATGCCTGAAGCTGATGAGACCGGTAAACGTTTCTTCAAAGTGCCTATCAACGTGCTGTAGCATAACAGCTACATTTCATAGACAGATTTACTTTTCCCCGCAACGCGCACCGCTGCAATTTGTAGCGGTCGCCCAATCAGCAAACTTTAATTTATGGCACAATCGATTCCGTCCGATACAAACAGTGCGTATGACTTTTATCACAGCGTTCGCGATCGGCTGCCTGTATTACCGGCAGACTTTGAAAAACGACAGTTCCAAACGGCACCAGATCTATTGTCAATTGCTGACAATTTCGACGTGTTTGTGTTTGATGCGTTTGGGGTTTTAAATATAGGTGCTACCGCCATTCCCGGGGCTGTTGATTGTATTCGTCAATTAAGGGCACGTGGGAAATCTGTATTGGTACTGACGAATGGTGCGAGTGCGCCGCTAGTTGTAGTAGAACAGAAGTTTATGGGTCTTGGGTTTGATTTCAGCCTCAACGAAATAGTGTCCAGTCGGCATGCAGCAGAAAGAGCGGTTGCTAAATTGCAGGCGTCGAAGCCGTCGATAGAACTGTGGGGAGCGATTACCGGGGGAAAGTCTTCGGCGAATGATCTTGAGGTTAACGCCATTGAGCTAGGTGATACTTCGGCCGACTATGACCGGGTCGATGCGTTTCTGTTTCTGAGTGCATCGGAGTGGGATGCGATCAGGCAACAACGTCTGCACGGCAGTCTGCAAAAACGCCCCAGGCCATTGATCGTGGCCAACCCAGATGTCGTTGCCCCTACTGAGCGTGGTTTTTCGTTGGAACCTGGTTATTACACTCACTTGTTGTTGAATGATCTGACATTCGATGCGGAATTTCATGGGAAGCCGTTCCCGTCGGTGTACGATCTGGTGCGTGAACGCATTGGGACTGATATTCCACCCGACCGAATTGTGATGCTGGGTGACACACTGCATACAGATGTTCTGGGTGGTGCAACTCAGGGATGGACATCGGTACTGGTTAGTGAACACGGTTTATTTAGTGGCCATGATGTTGCGGGTTTTATTGAGCGGTCGGGAATTGTGCCGGACTGGATCGTCCCGTCTATCTAATGAAGGACAAATGTTTATTGCGATTATCTCGCCAGTAAAACAAATCAACATGAATTGAAGCTGAAATAACGGCGATAAATGTATTGCGGTAATTTAATCGTGCTGTTATTTTTGACGTCAGGTAAAAACAAAACTAGGCATGCTCTATTTTTCTCGTTACTTTTTCACACTGCTGTAACCACTGATACCTGCTTTACAAAACCGATATGCCGTTTGAATGTATTCATACAATTTTTTCACTTGGCACAAACGGTATTCGACGTTAGTTTGTAAGTGCCTGGAGCTTACGAGGAGCTCCGGATCTTTAGCTTAAACTAACGAGGTATATCAGGATGAAAAAATTATTCTCACTAGTGGTACTCACACTGTCTACATCGGGATTGGCATTAGCCGCAGCACCCGCGTGCAAACTACAGGCCGATGCTGGCTGGATGGAACAGGGGGAGTTTCAAGAAAAGGCAGAGTCTATGGGATACACAATTAGTGATCTGGTGGTCTCAGACGGCAACTGTTATCAACTGACCGGACAGAATAAGGACGGAAAGGACGTCACTGCGTTTTTCAATCCACAAACGGGTGATGTAGTTCAGGAAGACATTGCCCAGTAATAGTTAGAGTGTTACACGGTTAAGAATCCGGGATAGGAACTCCCGCGTCGGCACCAGGGATGGTGCCTCCTCCAAACATTGCAGTATCAGTCTCCTCCTGTGCGGGTGACGGCTTCACTGCTGAAGCCCGCTTTTTTATTTCCGTCAGTATTTGTATTATCCGTAGCTAGAATGCAGCTGCGGAGACATATTTTTGAATAACCTACAGAAAATTGAAACCTGGTCCAACGAATATGTCGGGTTTTGTAAAATCACAATGGACGACGGTGCCGAGGGCTGGGGGCAGGTGTCTACCTACCACTCGGATATCACCACTCAGGTGCTTCATCGGCAAGTTGCGCCCTGGATGTTGGGTCGGGATATCACTGATCTCGACAATTGTCTCGATCTGGTGTGTGAAAAGGAGCATAAATTTCCGGGTTCCTATTTGCGACGCGCGATGACCGGCGTGGATACAGCCGTATGGGATATGCGAGGCAAGCGCTCTGGAAAAAGCGTGTGTGAATTACTCGGTGGTACACCTGGCAAATTGCGTGTGTATGCATCCTCCATGAAACGGGACATTACACCGGCTGATGAAGCGCTGCGCATACAGAAATTGCGCGATGAATCGGGCTTTACCGCCTTCAAGTTTCGTGTTGGCGCCGAATGCGGTAGAAATATTGATGAATGGCCCGGGCGTACAGAGGATATCATTCGTGTGATCCGCAAAGCGGTCGGCGATGATATGGATCTCCTTGTTGACGCGAACAGTTGCTTTACGCCGGAACGAGCCATCGAGGTGGGGCGGTTACTTGAGCAATACGGCATTAATCATTTTGAAGAGCCGTGTCCTTACTGGGAATGGGATCAAACCCGACAGGTTACAGACACTTTATCTATTGATGTGACGGGTGGGGAACAGGACTGTGATTTATCAATCTGGCAGTACCTGATTGAAAATCACGTGATGGATATTGCACAACCGGACGTATGTTATCTGGGCGGAATTTCACGCACGATGCGAGTCGTCGAAATGGCAGGGCGGCACGACATTCCAGTCACGCCACATTGCGCGAATCTGTCTATGGTAACGCTATTTACTGCGCACCTGCTCAAAGCCATACCTAATGCAGGAAAATACCTCGAGTTTTCGATAGAACGTGAAGATTATTATCCGTGGCAGCAGGCATTGTTTGACGAGTCCCCCTACGAGATCACAGATGGTTTCATTGATATTGCAGACAAACCGGGATGGGGCGTTAGTATCCGGAAGCATTGGCTGGATTCTGCGCGGTATCAGTGCAGCAAATGACAGTTGGCATTTACCTGCACTGCAATATAGCTTACTCTAGATTTCAAATAACTTGTGTCTGCTGGAGAGAGTGATGAAGTCTATTAAAGGGCCTGCGCTGTTCCTTGCCCAATTTGCGGGTGATGATGCACCGTTCAATTCCTGGGATGCAATAACAAAATGGGCCGCCGATTGCGGGTATCTGGGTGTTCAGGTACCCAGTTGGGATGCGCGGTTGATCGATCTCGACAAAGCCGCATCATCAAAAGACTACTGCGACGAATTCAAGGGGCAGGCTGAACAGAACGGTGTCTTGGTCACCGAACTCTCAACACATCTTCAGGGACAACTTGTCGCCGTGCATCCTGCTTACGACGATGCCTTTGATGGTTTTGCTGTACCGGAAGTTCGCGGCAATCCTGCTGCTCGCCAGGCGTGGGCAGTTGACCAGGTCACTAAAGCGTTACAGGCCTCAAAACACATGGGCATTACCGGTCATGCGACATTCTCTGGTGCATTAGCGTGGCCCTATGTGTACCCGTGGCCACAGCGACCTGCCGGTCTGGTTGAAGCTGCCTTTGATGAGTTGGCCAAACGATGGCGCCCGATTCTAGATGTTGCAGAAGATTGCGGCGTAAACGTGTGTTATGAGATACATCCGGGCGAAGATCTGCATGACGGTGTGACCTTTGAAATGTTTCTGGAACGGGTCAACAACCATACGCGATGCAACATGCTGTATGACCCGTCTCACTATGTGTTACAGGCGCTGGATTACCTCGATAACATCGACATCTACAAAGACCGCATTAAAATGTTCCATGTTAAAGATGCCGAGTTCAATCCTACCGGTAGACAAGGTGTGTATTCCGGCTATCAACCCTGGGTAGACCGGGCAGGTCGCTTTCGCAGCCTCGGCGATGGGCAGGTTGATTTCGTCAGTATTTTTTCAAAGTTGTCTGCCGCAGACTTTGATGGTTGGGCAGTGGTCGAGTGGGAGTGTTGTCTGAAGCATCCCGAAGACGGTGCACGTGAAGGTGCCCAGTTTGTCGCTGACCATATCATTCGTGTTACCGAAAAAGCCTTCGATGATTTTGCCGATGGTGGAACCGACGATGCCACCAATCGTCGCATGCTGGGACTGAGCTGAGGAGACATACGGATGGCTATTGAGGGTAATCCTGCGACAGCGTCGCGTCGAATCAGGCTGGGCATGGTTGGCGGTGGAAAAGATGCGTTTATCGGCGGTGTTCACCGGATTGCATCACGCATAGACGACCACTACGAACTGGTAGCCGGTGCACTGTCATCTACACCAGAGAAGTCTGTTGAATCGGCATTGGAGATTGGCATTGCGGAAGATCGGGCTTACACCGATTTCAAGGAGATGGCGCAGCGTGAGGCCCGGCTTAAAAACGGCATAGAAGCGGTAGCAATCGTGACTCCCAACCATCTGCATTATCCGGTGGCACGTGAGTTCCTCAAACGTGGTATTCACGTCATTTGTGACAAACCACTGACGTCGACGTTAGCGGATGCAAAAAAACTGAAAAAATCAGCCGACAATTCTGGTGCACTGTTTGTGTTAACCCATAACTACACGGGGTACCCGATGGTTCGTCATGCTCGTGCATTGATCCAGAATGGTGAGTTGGGAGATATTCGTGTAATCCAGGCAGAGTATGCACAGGATTGGTTATCCTCAGATTTAGAATCTACCGGTCAGAAACAAGCGTCATGGCGCACCGATCCGGAGCAATCAGGGGCGGGTGGCTGCATCGGCGATATTGGTACGCATGCCTATAACCTGGCAGGTTTTATCTCCGGTCTGACGGCTACATCGTTGTGTGCCGACCTGGATACTTTTGTTGAGGGCCGACAGGTCGATGACAACGCCCACGTATTACTGCGTTTTACAGGGGGCGCAAAGGGTGTGCTTTGGAGCAGTCAGGTATCTCCCGGGAATGAAAACGCACTGAAGATCAGAATCTATGGCAGTAAGGGCGGGCTTGAGTGGTGCCAGGAAGATCCGAATTATTTATGGTTTACCCGTCTTGGTGAACCTAAGCAGTTACTGACTCGAAATGGGTCGGGTGCCGGTGCTGCGGCTGCGCGTATGTCGCGGATACCTGCCGGGCATCCTGAAGGTTACCTGGAAGGATTTGCCAATATCTATAGTGAAGCTGCAATGGCAATTAAAGCGAAACGCGACGGCGAGGATATTCCAGCCGATGTTCATTTTCCGACGATTGATGATGGCGTAAGTGGGGTAGCGTTTGTGGCTGCGTGCGTCAACTCATCCAAAAAAGGTGCTACCTGGGTCAAGCTGGATGGGTAACACTCGATCCAAGGGAGGACACTAAGGGAGAACAACGGATGACACATTTCATAAACGAAAAAACCGCACTGGTTACTGAAGCAATAGACGGTTTTCTGCATACGTCCTCGCTCGCCAGACTCGATGGTTACCCGCATATCAAGGTAGTTATTCGCACGAATCATGACCCATCCAGAGTTGCACTGATTTCTGGCGGTGGTTCGGGACACGAACCAGCGCATGCAGGATTTGTCGGTAAAGGTATGTTGACAGCCGCCGTCTGTGGTGAAGTGTTTGCGTCACCCAGTGTTGAGGCAGTATTGGCCGGTATATTGGCCGTGACTGGTGAAGGGGGGTGTTTATTAATCGTCAAAAACTACACCGGCGATCGATTGAATTTTGGCTTGGCAGCAGAACGAGCGAAGGCGTTGGGCAAACAGGTGGAAATGGTAGTAGTTGCGGATGATGTCGCCTTGCCGGACTTGCCCCAGCCGAGAGGTGTTGCCGGAACTCTGTTTGTTCATAAAATTGCAGGTCATGCAGCCGAGCAGGGTGCATCGCTGAATGATGTAGCTCTGTTGGCAAGAACTGTCGCAGCTCAAGCCAGATCGTATGGGGTTGCATTGGATTCGTGCACGATACCGGGCTCAGCGCATGAGCAACGGATAGAAAGAGGCAAAGCTGAATTAGGGCTGGGTATTCATGGTGAACCGGGTGTCGAGACGATTGATTATGCCGATGCTTTGAATACCACAGGTATTGTGCTCGATTCGCTATTTGAACATGCAACAGGTACAGAGCAGATAGTGTTGTTAAATAATCTGGGGTCAGCAACACCACTGGAAATGAGTGTGATAGCACAAAATATTCTGACTGGTCCGCACAAAGATAGAATCAAGGCGGTAGTGGGACCGGCGCAGATGATGACATCATTGGACATGCACGGATTTTCGATATCGCTGCTGCCTGCCGAAGATAACTACATGGCAGCCATGTCAGCGTCAGTAGAACCTGCTTCCTGGCCGGTAATGCAAATTCCCGGAGCGGTTTCGATTGTCGCAATGCCTGAAGGGCTGATGCTGCGTACCTTTGCTGCATCAGCAAATAGTGATCGTGCTCTATTAATCAAGGAAAGTTGTACTGTATTTGAAACAATGGAAGGCGATCTGAACGCGCTCGATGCAAAAACCGGAGATGGCGATACCGGCTCGACCCTGGCAGCAGCTGCGAAAAGTTTGTCTGGCGTCGTCGATACATTACCACTGGCTGAGGATGCATCGTTGTTCCGGGCACTCAGCGATCATCTCGCAACGTCGATGGGTGGCTCGAGCGGTGTACTTCTGGCGATATTTTTTTCAGCCTCCGGTGAAGCATCAGCGAGCGGTGCGACCTGGAGCGCCGCACTACACAGTGGCCTGCAGAAAATGCAGGAGTATGGGGGCGCAGAGCCGGGGCATAGAACGATGATTGATGCGTTGTCACCCGCGCTGTCTGTGTTTGCCGCAGGTGGCTCGCTGCAGGATGCAGCTAGTGCTGCACGACGGGGTGCGGATACCACGGCACTGATGACACGCGCAAAGTCGGGTCGGTCGGCTTACGTGCCGGAGTCTGCGCTGGCGGGTGTGGTTGACCCTGGTGCGGAAGGTGTGGCGCGTTTTTTTGAATTTCTGGCAGACCGGAACTTATCGAAGTAGTGCCAGACTTCGACTGATCGTTGAAAAACTAGGCTAACGCGTTGGCCGCGTACCACCGACCAGGGCGAGGCACGCATCAACATCTTCTACTGACCCTACCGTCGTGTGCGAACGCAGACTTGCAGCAGCTACGGCATTCGCCAGTTCCAGTGCATCGGGTATTGGCCACTGTTCGTGCAAGGCGTATAACAGTCCTGCCGTAAAAGCATCTCCGGCACCTACTGCGCTACCAATATGTGTTGTTGTTACCGGGTAAGAGGCACGTCTGATCACCTCTCCTGAGCGGGTAACGCATACGGCCCCCTCTGGAAAGTGAACAACAACCAGATTCATTGTGCCCAGTGCAAGTGCGGCTTGGGCAGCTTGCTGGCAGCGATCTGCGTCAGCTTTGCCGTCGACGATGGTCTCTATTTCCGTCAAACTGCCAATTTCGCTGTCGTTAACAATCAGTGTGTCGAGAAAAGGCAGACAGGGAAGCGCAATGCGTTGGTTATCTTCCGCCTTGATCGACACCATTTCAATGTTGGTGTGAAGACCCGCTGCCCTGGCTTTCTTAAGGATGGTAACCCATCCGTTTGGATCGTTCTGCCATGGATTGTCGAGCGTCTTGTGCAAACCCAATAAACCCAGATGTAAAACGCGACGTTGGGAATTAATGAAATCGAAGTTGTCCGGTGAGATTAATTCGTTAGCACCCATATGGTGGAAGAACGATCGCTTGCCAGTCGTGGTGACCGACATGACATCGGTGTAAGAGGTTTCTGCCTGATGTGTGCGACGTAGCTGATCGGTGTTGATTCCGTGCTCTAGTGCATTTTGAAACAGAAAATCACCATCGGCATCATTGCCGACCAAACCAATCGCGTCCACTGGCATCGATTGATCCAGTTTACGTATGTCGATACCGAGATTGTGTGCGGAGCCTCCACCTTGTTTATCGGTGGCGGTAATTCGGGTGAGTCCCTCTTCGGGTGGCCATTCGTCGATAAGTTTGATTCGGTCAAGCGTCCAGCATCCAGCGCAGATGAACCCGCGTCTTGAGTTCATTGGTCAGGTCAGGGTTCTTTTTGAATTTTTGACGGAAGGTGCTATCACGGATGGCATCAACTCCTCCTGAAATGGTCCAGGAGGGCAAGATACCATAGGTTCAGTGTCTAGTGAACATGAGCTGATTATTCAGTCTGCGACGAACCAGGCATAAAGCGCTGGTTAGCAACATTAATAACAGCGCAGGATCGAATCGATCTGCTGTGACTGAAGTATTGCCAATACTGCAACCAATTCCCTCACCCCCAACACCTGATGTGATTATTCCGGTCAGCGACTGCTGGAAATCGGGTGTGCCATTGCTATCAAAGTCTGGGTACGGATTACCAAGTTCAGGATCATGAAAGCTGGTGTCAATGTAACCATCTCCATTTGCATCAGGATCTGAGCTGTCTATGATACCGTCCGAATCGGAATCCAGGTCACCAATGAAATCGATATCGGCGGTATCATCAATCCCGTCTGCATCTGCATCCTTGCCACCACTTTGATCGGCATCGACGCTATCCTGTACTGAGTCTGTGTCCAAATCACCCATCGGGTCGATGATAAAATCGCCGTTCTGGTCGTCACCACCACTTTCCCGCACGTCGGATCGGGTATCGCCATCGCTGTCCAGATCCAGATGATTGGGGATACCGTCTGAATCGTAGTCGATAACAAACAGCCGTGAAATCTCGGTTGGATCATCCCGTCCGTCATGATTTTCATCGATAAAAACATCCAGATGTCCGTCACGGTTTTTGTCAAGCTCCTGCCCGAGTGTTTCAATAACATCGGGAATACCATCGTTATCAGAATCCAGGTCTACATAATCGGGTACGCCATCGTAGTCGGTGTCGATTATAAATTGGCCTTCGTTTTGGGTCGCATCGTCAATGCCGTCGGTGTTTGCATCGATGATATTGTCGAGCTGGCCATCACTGTCTTCATCACGATTGGTATTGGCAGATTCCTCGATATCGGTCAGCGAATCGTTATCTGAATCGAGATCGATAAAATCAGGGACCAGATCATTGTCTGAATCCTTTGCGGTTTCAATTTCATCCGGTATCGAATCATTGTCGGAATCCAGATCAAGATAGTTTGGAATACCATCACCCTCTGCATCCGCCACGGTTTCGATGCTATCCGGAATACCATCTCCGTCAGAATCGGTATCATTCGAATTGGAATCGCCGTCGCCGTCGGTGTCTTCATTGCCCTCGAAAATATCAGGGATGTCATCACCGTCTGTATCCGTGTCAGTCTGATTGTCGATGTAGTCGGGAACGCCGTTTTCATTGATATCGTCGGTGCCTTCTATGCTGTCGTCAATGCCGTCGGCATCCGAATCGGTATCGATATAATTGGGAGTACCGTCACCGTCAGTATCGGTATTATGTTCAACACTGTCAGGTATACCGTCTGCGTCGCTGTCCGTGTCTTCGCGATCAGGTATCCCATCGCCGTCGGTATCGATAGTCCCTTCGACTGAGTCAGGAATACGATCGCCATCAAGATCGGCATTACTGTTGTTATCGATATAGTCCGGTATGCCATCGCCATCAGTATCAGTATTGCCTTCAGCAGCATCAGGTATTCCGTCTGCATCTGAATCGGTGTCCACATAGTCGGGTATACCGTCACCGTCAGTGTCTCCGCTTCCTTCGATACTATCCGGAATGGAATCGCCATCGGAGTCAGTATCGATATAGTCGGCGGTTCCATCGTTATCGGAGTCGATGCTGTCAATAATGAAAGCGTTTTCGCCAAATTCGATGATGTCTGAAATACCATCCGAGTCAGCGTCGTTAGGCGTCAGGGCAAGATTGATAATTGGATCTGGTCTGGATGCCTCTGTTGGCGCCGCGTTGAGGCTGATCGGGAATGTCCGGATGCCTACGGTAGCCGGTTCGCCGAAATTGATATCGATGATTTCGTCGCTATCGCCTTGGTCAGCCGCAGCAGACCAGCCGGGTAGGTCGCCAGCGCTATCCAGTACGGAAGCTGGCACGCTGACAATGTACTCGCCGGGCGCCAGGGCCTCGAAGCGGTACTGGCCACGTGAGGTAGTCGCTGAACTGACAAGTGCATTGGACGTGGCATTGAGTAACTCAATGGTTACGCCATCTGGAACAATAGGGTCAATGCCTTCGTCGTAGTCGAGATCGCCATCGATAGCGGCAAATACGGTACCGCTGATGGAGAACGATACGATGCTCACCGATCCGCGCCGGGATACCAGGAATTGTTCAGCCGGTAACGAGCTCGAATCCACCGCGAATACATTGGTATAGGTATCGCCCGCTGAATTGCCACTTGTGCCTAGTGAGTAATCGATACGCATCCCGTCATGGGTGCTGCCACGGGTTTCAAGGTCATAAGCTGATTCAAATTTTATCGCTGTGACATCTTCCCATCCGCTGGGGCAGGTTACACCACTGGCATTGTTGGTAAATGTACTTCCGGTATAAGTGCACCAGCCAGAGCTATTGGCTTCTGGATTGTGAGCTACTGTAGCTGCGCTGTCGGCGGTGTAGAAAAATGTCCCTACGGGTGCTTCTGAGCCCATTGGTCCAGAGCCGTTCAGGAAGGCAACAGTGGGTTCACCTGTCAGGTAAATCTCCCCGGTAAAGTGTGAGGCCGGGGTACGAGGAGACAGACCCGCATTGTCACCATTGAAGGGCAAGACGTTGATCATGACTGGCTTGTCAATGGATGCTGATGTGCTGAAGTTGGTCCAGCGTAGTGTATATGTCTGATCTGTGTTCGGGCTGGATAGTGCATCGCCGACGAGGATGTCCGTCAGCAGTGCACCTGCCTGACCCAGGCTGACAGCTTGCGACGTTTTCTTTGAGCTGACTGTATTATCTGCTGTGACGGTGGTCGATGCACTGACAACAGTACCAGCATCCAGAAAAGGATCGGTATTAACGCATACATTAACAGGTTCTATTGTGGCGTTTGCTGCAGTATTACCCAGATTCCAGGTTAACTGCGTATAGCCTGCGTCGATCGCTGCAATCGAATCGGGTGCCTTGCCATCCGGAATCGTCAGGGTGCAATTTGCATTGTAGGTCGAGCCTGCCGAGAGCTGCAAAGTCAGTGTCAGATCATCAATGACATCATCCTGAAAACCTGTTGACCGAACGACAGGGCTTGCTGTCCAGATGACTGGGTTGCCAGCCAGCACAGTACTAACCACGCCAGCAGCAGCTTCTGGTTCCAGAGTGGTCAGAGCGACATCGATCGCAGCGCGCGCAATCGTCACTCGATCGCCGTCTGCGCTGAGATTTTCAGGTGCAGGTATGTAGGAGTTCGTGTGCCAGTCAGGGTTTTTTTCCGCTGAACGGAAAGAGCCATAGGCAGCCGCAACGGTACCGGATGGGATAGACTCACCCGCATAAGGGCCGCCAAAGAAGTCGGAACGTAATGATAATGGTGTTATCAGTCGAATCTCCTGGCCAGCTGCGAGCAACGTAGCTGAGTTCACTGGTGCATATCGGACCGCATTGACGCTGGCAGGATCAACTGATGCCAGATCGTCATGCCAGTCGATGGTAGGACTGTCGCACCTTAATTTTTGTAAACGTGACCAGCTGCCATCATAACGCCCGGTCACCGGATTGAAGTCTCTGATGCCATCGCTGTTTCCGTCCAGAGGATCGTCGCCGGTTATAGGCGCGATGCCATACTGGATATTCCATTGTGACGAATCGAATTCCGCTGGAGAATCATCGCCTTCATAGGCGAAGCTACCGGGTGTTGCACCGATAGACCCACGATCAGTAATTGTTTGTACAGAGTTATCAAATACAGTACAGGCGGTGAAGTCAGACAGCGGTGTTCCACCGTTGTTTCTGAAAAACAGCATAGTGCCAAAAGCCTGTTCAGGTTCAGCGACGCCATCACCGGCATGGAAAGAACTGACCAATGGCAAATATTGTGTCAGGGTTCCCTGGTCGTTTTCGGCAAAAAGTGTACGAAAGCTGAATTCACCGTTGGTTGTTAATTCAGCAATGGTACTCCCCGCGCAGTTATTGCTTGCATTGCCACTAGGCATGGCAGCACCGTTGTAACCTGGTTCCACAGCGTCAAAGTAGTTAGATACTCCGGTAACACTTACGGGATTAAAATTGCTGAGGCATGCACCCAGCTGGAGCTGTCCGATGTTGTTTCCGGGTGTGCCATCTGCACGATCAATTTCTGAAAAAGGAACGAAGATCTGCAGGCTGTAAGCTGCAACAAAGTATGGGCCTGCAGCCAGTGATGTACCATCGAGAGTTTCCGTCGGGTACCGTTGGCCGCTGGTATCAGCTCCGGTTGCGGTTAACGTAAAGCCGTTGGTCGGGTTTCCAGACACTTCGCAGGAACCGGAATTGACCACTGACTGTGCCTCAAGCACGGCGGAACTACTGTTCGTTGTGTTGCCATAGACCGTGCCATCCCATTCAAAACGATTGGCTGTACACTCAATGACACTGTACGCCAGGTCGTAGGGTGTCACACCGTCAGCGTGGGTTGCGAATACGCCGGGTGTAAAACTGAAAGTTTCACCGAGAGGTTCGATGCCCAGGGCACCGCGCTCTGACGCAGCGGCTACATGTGCTGTGTACTGGTAGATATACCCTTCTTCAGGACCATTGCCGATATCGGCAGTAATAACTTCACCTCGATTAATTGTCACCCGATCTCCAATCAGGTCATAGGCTGGTGCTGCTGAAACGGTGTAAACCCCGTCGTCAACGTATTCACTGGCGGAGACAACCCGGTTACCTGTGGCATCGAGCCCATAGACAGATTGTTGTGTACTGTAGGTAGCACCATTCAAGGATGTTGTTTGTGGTTGAAC
Source organism: Phascolosoma agassizii (assembly GCA_035593235.1). Taxonomy (NCBI): domain Eukaryota; kingdom Metazoa; phylum Annelida; class Sipuncula; order Phascolosomatiformes; family Phascolosomatidae; genus Phascolosoma; species Phascolosoma agassizii. The sequence goes on from JAVJHY011851384.1 coordinate 18,590, forward strand.
TGCAACGCTGAATGATTTCTGCTCGCCGTTGCTCAAGGACCCGAGGTTGCACAGTAGTGAAGTGCTACCGTCCGGATGTACCGTAATAGCAGATTCAGGTGTAGAGCCACCATTACCAGCTGGGGGTGCGATGCAAGCCGCGGGTATTTCCAGGAATGCGATTTCAGCACCAGGTCCTGGGACGATGGTTTGTTCCATGATCACAGAGTGTATTTCTGCGTCACTACTGCTCAACCCGCCAGCAACAACAGACCAGACATATTGAGCCACATCGTTAGTACGAATACGCCGATCGTTGTTATTGCAATCATCACCAGGTTGGGTGCAGTCATCCGACACGGCAAACGGAGCCGAACCGTCATAGACCCCTTGCTCAAACGGACCTATTGACAGAAACCCGGCATCATCTGCCCAGGCTGCTGATGACGTCCACACGGCGAACAATACGAGCATGACGCGCACTGTACTTGTTACATACCGGTTTTTGATGGTTAAGACATCAGGATACATATCGGTCTCGGCTGACTGAATCAGTGTGTCGTGGAGTTTCATGGCTGTGAATACGTGTCAAATTCGACACGTCTGTTCTTGAATCGACCCTGCGGGGTGGAATTCGGCGCAATGGGAAAGGTTTCGCCGTACGCCTGTGGAATCAACCGTGCTTTCTCGATGCCACGCGACAGCAGGTAGGTCGCAACTGACGCCGCGCGTCTCATTGACAGATCCAGGTTGTAGGTAGCAGGGCCGCGACTGTCGGTATGTGCCATTATCTTGATGGCAATATGCGGAAATTTTTGTAAATTGGCTGCTGCCTCATCCAGAATGGACCGAGCTGAAGGGATAAGCTCGGCAGAGTTGGTAACGAAGTTGACGCCTTCGATCTTGTCGTTATAAATCGGACAGCCGTCAGCGTCCACTTTCATGCCCGGTGCTGTATCAGTACATAAATCCACATTATCCGGTACGTCGTCCTGGTCGGTGTCTGATGAAGTTACCGCAATTGGATCCGGCTCCGGTGTGGGTATGACGGGTGTTGGGTCAGATTCTGAATTTTTGCTGAAGCGATAAAGAAGCGCGAGTTGAACGGATTTAGCGTCGTGATCGTAGCTCAGATATTCGCCACGAAGTGCAAAACCATTGGTGAATCCGTACTCTGCGCCAGCGCCGAGCAACAGGTGATAGTCATTATCTTGTCGATGATCGACACCTTCGGCCTTGGTGTACAGCCGACCGGCTCCAACGCGACCATAGCCATAGAGCCCTTCACGCTTTTCACGATTTTCTTTAGTGTTAAACCCGTAAACCAGGCCACTGATAGATGCCTCCCGGTAACGTAGCGTGGCACCATCAGACAGATCTGCTGTACCCAGTTGAGCGTAGCTGGTTTCAACACCAAACCGATGACCAAGATCCAGGCCTAGGAAAATCTGACCGGCGGTATCTTTCTGTTCTTCGACTCTTATTTCGGCTCGATCATCATTGGGATTGAGATAACCCAGCCCGGCGCCGACACCCAGGTAGAGTCCGCGGTCACGGCGATAGTCATTGTCGGCAAAAGCTGTTTCGGAAAAACCCAGACCGGAACAACTCAGGCATATTAGTAGAGCAATGAGCGTACGCCTGTGTGTTTTACGTCCCCACGCCTGGAAGAAATTTGAATTCCGTCTCCGGTAAAGAGAGAGGACACGTTGGTCAGTGACAATACACTTCATAGGTCTACAACTGCCATGGCAATCATGCTTGCCTCAACTAACGCTGACGTTGGCCAGCACTGGATTACGGATGCACAGAACACCAAAACAGGCGTCAAGGACTGCTTGGTGAATCGGATTTGTACCCGTATCCAGCAAAATCGATACCAACGGAACAGTGTTAGGTCGGCCTACAGCGTTACTCAGTGTCCATCCAATCTACTTATTTACATATGAATAAAGTCAAGGTTATCGCTCACCTGAAGCTGTAGGGTTTGACGACGCTAACCAGGAGACTTTCTGTAGACCGACAAATTATGCACTCCAAATGGTGCATCTTTTGCTTGAGTGTTGGTTCTGAGTCCATCGCATTCTGGGCCCACTAACATTTAACAGGAGATGCTCGATGGATCGACAAATAATTTGCACCAAATGGTGCACCTATAGTCTGGTCATGCTGCTTGCCGGTTGTGGTGGGGGTTCCTCCGGCGAAGCCCCGGAGATTGGAAACGCGTTGATTGGCAGCGAAACGGCCGTGAATTCTGTGAACGGCCGAGTTGCTGACGGCTATATAGTCGGTGCAACTGTCTGCGTGGATTTGAATGAGAACGAAGCTTGTGATGCAGATGAGCCATCAGCGGTAACAACTGGGGGTGGCCAGTATACGCTGGATGTACCGGAAGGCAGTGGAGACAAGCCCATTGTTGCTGATATACCAGAAACTGCGATTGATGAAGATACCGGCGAAGCAGTTAGTAATCGACTGCTTCTGGTTGCGCCAGGCGATCGACCTGAATTTGTCAGTCCGTTAACAACGCTGATCCATGAAGAGCTGAAACAAAACCCGGCTCTGGATCTGGAAGCCGCTGAAGCAACAGTCAAAGCGGCAATCGGGCTGGATGGTGAAGACGGTGTCAGTCTGTTTGTTGATTATGTCGAACGAGGTGAATCATCGGGTGGAGCTGATCGGGAGCGAGCTGATGAGTATCGTTACCTTCACCAGACTGCCCGGGTAGTTGCCAGCATGATGGCTGATATTCAGACGGACGTTGATGCCGCAGCTGTGGAGCAGGGAATCGATGTTGGAAGTGACGATTCAACCCGTCAGGCAATAAGAGAAATAGTCCGTAGTGAAGTTAAAAAGCTGCTTGGCCAGATTGCTGAACAGGTAGCGACGCTCGTACAGGAATCTGGTGCAACCACTGTTGCAACTGGAAGCGATTTTGATCCGACACAGATCGTTGGCGATCTTCGACCCGACGGCGAAATCGGTGACCTGAACGAGCAAATAACCGCTATCCGGGATCGAGCTGAGATTGTCGACGCAGATATGCAGGAACTGTTGACCGAAGGCATGTACTGGATTGATTTTCACTGCCCCGAAGTAACTTACCCGACTGCTCGTATCGAGAGTGCTGAAGGTAGCCAGCCTTACGAGTGTGAAGCGGAATATGGGGCGGTTGGTTTGGATGCTGATGGTACCAAGCTGGCAGAAACTACGCGTGAATATGATGTTGAAAGCGGCGAATGGGTAGATGTTGTCCGGGAAGGTCCAGAGCACGACGGGATTCTGGCTTTGGTGCATGGACAGTGGATAGCAGTGGAGGATGACGCACCGGCGACCGTTGTATTCACCGATGATGGAGGTGTTGTGGCCAGCAGTGGTGGTGGTACAACAACCGTTCACGGCAGTACCCGGGCGTTGGATGCAACCCAGGTGTTACATCATGTGGTGGAACGAGGTGCTAACCCGGCTCTGGTTGAATTGGCCGAGGCAGCTGGTGTTTTCCCAACTGATTCTTCAGAACATCACCTGACGATGAAGAATGAGTCAAGACCTTACCTGATGTATAACTGGCCGGGCTCTGGGCAAGGCGAGTGCGATGACTATAGTGGCAACTGCAATGTTGCTAAAGTGGTTGGTGCCAATGGCGATTCTGTGATGACTGCCTTGCCGACTGACGAAGAAATCGCGACGGACGAAGTTGAGATAGCAGGTTTGATGGATGATGATGTCTATCGTACACCCATTAATGTGCGGTTGTTGAGCAATGGAGACGCTGTCTGGATTACAGAAAATGGCTCAGACACAACGCGTCCGTATCCCTATCCTGAGAATGGCAATGAGTGTTCACAGTCATTGCCCCCGATACCTGAAGGGGACCTTATTGCTGAAGATGTAGAAACAGGATATGCAATCGATGATTGTGATGTTGACTTTCCTGATGTACCAGAGGGCGAAGTGCCACTTTTACCCGAGGGAGAGTTTCCCGTTGACCCGGAAGGACCGGACGATGTGCCAGTTGAGTGTGTCGACGAATTAGATCCAGTCACTGAGGAACCGCCGGAGGAGTGTTTGCCGCCAATCGGAGACTTGTCACCGCGCGGATCACCAGTTCAGTTTGATGAAGCAACGGGAACGGTGATAGCCGTTGATCGCCCGGGTCTGGATAGTCGTTGGGTACGAACTGAGATTGAGGGCGTATCGATGATTAAAGTCAGCGTTCCATGGATTCTTGGTTACAGACTGGATGATGAAGCTTTGGATTATGTTCTGTTAATCGATGATGGCGGAGTGGTTCGTCGCGGTGTTCACAGCACAGGAACAGATATCGATGGTCAGATCACATACAGTAAGCAGGCGTTTGACACGCTGTTGCCAGTGATTAAAGACTATATCGACGGTAAGTCTAGACGGAAATAAACGGCACTGAGGAATACAGCCGGAATACTCTATTCCGGCTTTTTTTTGCGTATTCAGGCTCGGTTCCTGGATTCATCACCAAATCGTCAGTACGTCACAAAAACTGCCAGAAAAAGCGTCGATTCCAGCACCTTATCCGTCAATTCTTTTCATTGAGTAATTTATTTGGCGCGATTATTTTTTAATTCGGCCGTTACATAGTGAGAAACGGGCGGTATGAAAACCCGAGTCCTTACACACTTATTAATACAATGACGGATTCTGAGAGGAAGTGAATATGCACTCAAAGTTGGCTAAAACCGGATTGGCTCTGTTAATGGTTGCAACAGTTGCAGCTTGTGGCAGTGCACCGAAACCCAAAGCAGAACTTGCGCTGTCTAACGCAGCAGTAAGCCATGCAGAACAGGCAGGTGCCAGAGAGTACGCAGCGGTTGAACTGCGTTTGGCGCGTGAAAAGAATGATGCGGCAAATTCTGCCTATTCGAAAGAAAAAATGGAAACGGCGAGAAACCTGTCTCAACAGGCGCTTGCTGATGCTGAACTGGCACAGGCAAAAGCCAACGCAGAGAAGTCCCTGGTAGCATTGAAGGAACTCCGCGAAGGTATAGACGTTATGAGATCTGAAATTACACGGGTTCAGGATAACTAAGCTAACAGAACTATTTTGATTTCTCTCAAAATTATGAATCCGAACGGAGACCAGAAATGACAGTTAAAATGAAACGTAATTCCGGCATTGTAATGCTTGCCAGTGCAGTTGTACTGCTCGGCGCATGTGGCGGAAACCCCAAGAAGTCTGACTTGTTAGATGAAGCGAATGCTGCGTATTCTAATGCCAATTCAGATCCTGTAATTGCTCGACATGCGGCTCTTGAACTGGACACTGCCAAACAGTGGCTTGAACTGGCCAATGGTGTGTGGAAAAAAGGTGAAAAGCCGAGTGTTGTCAATCATCACGCCTACGTCGCTAATCAGCGAGTTAAAATTGCTGTGCACCGTGCTGCACAACTTGATGCTGACGAGAAAATCGAACGCATGAAGGTTGAACGCCAGGAAGTACAGATAGATGCACGCGCAGCAGAAGCTGACAAGGCGAAAAACGAAGCACTAGAGCTGCAAAAGCAAATGGCCGAGTTGCAAGCCAAGCAAACCGAGCGTGGCCTGGTAATGACGCTGGGTGACGTACTGTTTGACAGTGGTCAGGCTACTCTCGCTCCGGGTGCTGCGCATTCGATCTCTAAAATTGCACAGTTCATGAGTAAGTATCCTGAGAAGACTGCGCTGATCGAAGGACACACAGACAGCAACGGTAACGAAGATACCAACTATGACCTGTCTGTTCGACGTGCAGGTGCAGTACGTTCAGCACTGGCCCGACAGGGTGTAGCTGCGAACCGACTCCAAATGAAAGGTTTCGGTGAATCCTTACCAGTTGCCAGCAATAACAACTCTGCTGGTCGTCAGGCAAACCGACGTGTTGAGATTATCTTTGGTGAACAGAGTAGCATCTAATACGCTTTGCTAGAGCTGTATAGTTGTACGCGAGAGGCCCCTTTTGGGGCCTTTTGTGGTTTTGAAGTTAAGTGATGTGCTAATCATTGTAGCGTTGAGATTGTTGTAGTTGGGCCGGCGCCTGGGCAGCCGGGTTGGTTTACGGCGTCCCCCGTCAGTCAACCCGGCTGTTCCAAGGCCGGTCCTGTTACGAAGATCTATCCGCGCAACGAATTAACACGAATTGCATGCTAATAGAGATGTAATTAACCTAATTCTGCCAAAAACCGTGAAACGATCTCCGCAGTAACTCCAGGATCATCCATATGCATATGATGATACCCAGGTACCCGGTGATGATTGGCGTTTTTCAGTAGCTCCAACCGAGGCCCTGTCTGCGCACGATTAATCAAATAACCATCTTCCGCAATAACCGTTAGTACCGGCACATCGACGGCCGCCAGCACCGCAAGAACCTGTTCCTCCACCAGGTAGGCAGGAGACGCCATCCGGTGTCGTGCATCAAACCGCCAGCGAAACCCATCACCTGATTCCGTCAGCTGACGCTCAACAATCAAACGGGCCGATTCCTCATTCATCTGTGTTGCCCGTAATCTGGCTTCAATAGCCAGTTCTGTGCTTGAGAACATGCGAGAGATCTTTAACTGAGTAGAGGTTCGGTCCTGCCAGGATTGTTGCAGTCTCTCAGGTAGTGCTTCTGCTTCCTCTGTCAGGGGGCCGGTGGCTTCGAGCATGATAATGGACTCCAGTGCAGACTGATTGGCCACTGCAGCGAATGGAGCTGCACAGGCTCCCAATGAATGACCCATCAGGTGAAAGGTTTTCCAGCCCAGATGCGACGCCACATCAAACACAGCATGCATGATATCGATGAAATGATAGTTTGCGGCCGCATCCAGGTGGCCGGAATGGCCGTGGCCGGGTAAATCAATGGCGACAAGGTCAACATCACTGAGATGCTTCATCATCGGGACAAAACTATTAGCGTTGTCCAGCCATCCGTGAATGGCCAGGACACGATGTTCGCCACCCACGTTGGAACGCAGTCCAGCTATGGTGAGCCCCGGTGTCTCGACGTTTATGGATTGAACAGGAGTGTTACTATCGCTGTTGGGGTCTTGAAGCATAGGGTGGACGTGTGACTTGAAGAATTAATCAGGGCGTATTGTATTCCTTGCTTCGATGACGTGCCAGCTTGACACGGTTCCGCGAGATTTGGCTTTGCGGTCACAATGTCTGCGCCAGAGATTAACTGCACGATTTTGGAAGTCACGTGCCAGTGGATGATCGATTCCAGGAAAAGGGTTAAATGGGTTGTTTCGACTTATGGTCCACAATTCGGTTCGAGTGCTGCGTTCAGTCGCGTTTCCGCGGCAGTGAAAACCATGGGTGTTGGCAATGACCAGTGTATTGGCCGATACTGCGAATGCTTGTGCGCACCGGAGCCCCATAGCTTTGGAATCATCGTCGTTGACGCGTAACGATCCGTTACCTGAATAGCGGTCACCTGTTGTGCTGATTTCGATGCTGCGTTTGTATTCCCATTTCAACCGGGCCCATGTCAACTGATGGGAACCTGGCACATAGGTGAAGGGTCCGTTGGTTTCGTCGACATTGTCCAGGAAGTACCAGCTTTTCATGGTCGGATGAAACGTATCCGAATGAAGATTCTTCTGCGGATCCTCTGGCCCATCCACATAGTGATTCTTGATTGTCTGTATGTAGGATATCGGCCGTGAATATTTCCCTGCTGCAAAGCGCAGCAGCGTAGTCAGGTAAGCATGGTTCAGTGCAGATTCACACTCGGGCATTACTGGGAGGGTTGTGTGATCCAGCATGATGCGATGCGTCAGTGTGTCCCCCTGGGTACATTCGCGAACCTCACCGCTAGCGTTGAATATTTCATGCTTGAGATTTGAGTGGGCGTCGCTACTCAGAAAATCCGGAATCACAATGAAACCATGTTCGAGATAGCTTGCTTTATGTTCAGGCTTGACACGTCGAGATAACATCTGCATTCGAAAACGCATGATGCCGTGGGCCAGAATCATCCTGCCGGCGTGTAGCCCAAGACGGTTCAGCCACCGGTTACCCAGCACTGGATTTTTAACGAATGATTTTGATTGCGTGAAGATCTGTACGACCCACAGTGGCAGAAGAAGCAGTTTTTTCATCGGTCGGAACCCGCATGATCACACCGTTTCCAAGCAATAGATGCGCCACGAGCTGAGAATCCAGGGTTACCGTGGGGTTAAATCCAGGGTACAGACCAGCTGGTCGATTTCCTCAGGGTTCGTGGCGCAACTGAAACCCATGGATTCCATCAGGCCTCGCATTGAATGGTTCAGACGCAATACATCACCAGCCACCGACGTCAGGTTGTGCGTTCGGGCATGTCTAATCAGTGCCCTCATCAGCGGCTTGGACAGACCCAGCCCCTGCCAGTCATCGGCAATGGCAATGGCAAATTCGCTGGACGTGCTATCGGGATTGATTGAATATCGACTGACACCGAGAATGGTGCCGGGCGTCGAGACCGGTACTGCGCAAAATGCCATTTGCCGGTCATAATCAATTTTGGTAAATTGCGCGATCATCTTGGGTGGGAGTTTTTCTACTGCATGCATGAAACGCATATAACGCGATTCCGGCGACATGTTGTGTACCAGTTCGGCAATCCCTTCGCCGTCTTCCGGTCGGATCGGGCGTATCTCGATGTGATCTCCGTTTTTCAGCGTTTCGTATTGTGTCCAGTTGCTTGGGTAGGGGTGAACGGCAAGGTGGCGATACCCCGGCTGGGCGCCGGTGAATTTCTGCACAACAATCTGGATCTCCAGTGCTTCGGCCTGCACCTCATCCAGAGCGAGAGGATTGATGTCGACTTCGTAGATTTCCGGGATCTCGCAGATCATGCCAGAGACCTGTTGTAGAACGGCAGACAATGCTTCCAGATTGACTGGTGGCCGGTTGCGAAAGTGACCCAGGTACTTGACCAGGTGTTCATCACGCAACATATCGTCAATCAGAAACTGGTTTAGTGGGGGTAATTGAACCGGACGCTGATAGATTAGTGATAGTAAATCACCACCAACACCGATCGAGATCGTAGGGCCGAAAGTGGGGTCACGAAATACACGCAATGCGAGTTTACGAATATTCGGCTTATCGCGCATTCGTTCAATCAACACGCCTTCAAATGACGCGCCTGGTCGATTGGTTTTCAGATTGGATTGAATTAGGGTAAATGCTTTTCTCAGCTCAGCTTCATTTTTTACGTTTAACTGAACACCGTTGACTTCTGAGCGATAACGTATTTCTGAAGACACAATTTTTATCGCGACAGGATACCCGATAGACACAGCATCTTTGATGGCTTCAGCGATGGATTGGGCGTGTCGGAAATCGATGACTGGAATGTTGAGTGTCTGCAACAACTGTTGAGACCTTACCGGGGGTAGCACGCGTAAATTTGAGTTAAGGGCATCCACCGCGATTTGTCGGGCAGCAGACCAGTCTGTTTCGGATTCGCCAGATACCGGGTCAGGGAGCTGGAGGAGCAGTTGTTGGTTGTGATGATAACGATACATGAAATCAAATGCATCGGTGGCGGCTTCGGGTGTGCGAAAACTGAGTACACCGGATTCGTGAAACAGCTTGCGACTGGCTTGTACCTGAGATTCGCCCATCCAGCAGACAAGGACGGGCTTCTGCGATGTATTGGCCACTGACGCCACGCCACCGGCGATGATAAGGGCATCGCACCGAGGATCTGGTGCATATAAGGCTATTACGCCGTCGTAACAATCGCTGTCCAGAACCTGTCGCACAACCTCGGCAAATGTTCCGGCCATGGATTTGTAATTACGCAGCACGATCGGATTAACACCAGACCATTTTTGCTCTACAGTTTTACCGATAGTGTCGCTAAGCACGACGTCGAGGTTGGGTAGTTCAAAACCTTTTGCCTCCATGCGATCACAGGCAAGCATGGCCAGCGCGGCTCCGTTGGAGACAATAGCGAGCCGTTTACCGCGAAGCCGCACTCCGGATGCTAAGGTGCGAGCTGCGGCAAACAGGTTTGAGAAGGTGCGAATACGCACCACGCCGGCGCGCTCGAGTGCAGCCTGCAGCACTCGGTCAGAAGAATACACCTCGCCGGTTCGTGTAACTGCATCGCAAAATCGCGCGGTATCCTGGGTGGATTTCAGTAACAGCACCGGCTTGTTTCGCGCAGCTGCACTGAGGGCGCTTAGAAACTCTCGTGACTGCCTGATTCTGTCCACATATAGAATAATCGCTCGGGTGTTGTAGTCATCGGCCAGGTAATCAACGACATCAGCGATGGAAATATCGGACTCCATGCCTGTCGCCACCAGAGCTGAAAAACCGATATCCTGTTCATCCGCCCAATCAATCACTGCACTGACCAACGCGGCTGATTGACTCACTACGCCGAGTTTTCCGTCGGTTATTTTGTTTTGTGTATAGGTTGCATTTAGGGATATCCCGGGCCGGATAATACCGGCACAACCCGGTCCCAGTACTCTGACTCCCACGTCACGTGCATGAGCAAACAGTGGATGGCGCTGGTCTGTTATTGTCATTAAGATCGCCGTCTTGATCCCTAACTCTGCGCAATTGCTGATCATTCTAATCAAGGTATCTTCAGGCGTCAGCAGGATGGCCAGATCTGGTATTTCCGGGAGTACCCGCACAGAACGGTAGCCTTTTAATCCGAACATGCGGGGGTGTTTCGCATTGACGAGGTACAGCGTGCCGGAATAACCGCCTTCTATAATATTGTTGACCAGTCGGTATCCCGGCGAATTCTCGCGATTGCTGGCACCCACGACGGCGATTGATGCGGGACACAACAAAGAATGCAGAAAATGTTCAGCCATTGTACTGGTCGTTGGATGCGTCGCTGGGATATACGGTACACTCAGATCAATAGGTTACACGAAAGAGAACAACAACAGATGACCACAGCGTTAGTCATGCACGACGTGTGCGCCAAACACGAGATGAGTCCGCATCACCCGGAATCCCCGCAGCGTCTGGCAGCAATTACTGATCAACTCAAGGAACGTGGATTGTACGATTTGGTGCGCCATATTGAAGCACCGCTAGTTGATCGGTCGCACCTGATACGAGCACATGGTGAGCACTATGTTGACCAGATATTCTCGAGCAGTCCTGATAGTGGTATCACACAACTTGATGCCGATACCTCCATGAATCCCTATTCACTGGAAGCGAGTCTGCATGCTGCCGGCGCTGGAGTTATGGCAGTCGACGAGGTGGTACAAGGCAGGGTCAAGTCGGCTTTTTGCGCCGTGCGGCCTCCCGGACATCATGCGGAGCGCGATCAGCCAATGGGTTTTTGTTTGTTTGGCAGTATTGCCGCTACTGCACTTTACGCGGTAGATGTGCTTGGTATGGATCGCGTGGCTGTTGTGGATTTCGATGTGCACCACGGCAATGGTACTGAGGATATTGTTCACGACAACCCGCATATTCTTTTTTGCTCGTCGTTTCAGCATCCGTTTTATCCAGGTTATTACCGACCGTCAGTAAAAGGGCAGTTGGTCAACGTGCCGTTGGCTGCCGGGACCGCCAGTGCTGAATTCAGGAATGCGATCATGAGTCAGTGGATGCCTGCTCTGGAGGCGTATCAGCCTGAGATGTTGTTCATCTCTGCCGGGTTTGACGCACATATTGAAGATCCGCTTGCGGGTCTGGCGCTGACCGACAATGATTTCGCATGGATTACTACCCAGCTTGCCGAACTGGCAGATCGGCATTGCGATGGCAGAATTGTATCGATGCTGGAAGGTGGGTATTCGCTGTCGGCGTTGGGTCGCAGCGCCGCAGAACATGTAAAGGTTCTGACAAATCTATAAACCCATTTTGGCTTTAGCCAAATTGTGCCCTGAACGCCGTTTTGAATGCATCAAGCTCACCTGCAGGTAAGTGATTAATACCAGCCGCAGCTTTGCGCCCCCCACCCGTTGCAAACTGTCTGCACAACTCATCTGCACCCTCCTTTGTTGCCAGCGGAGCACGCACGCTGATCAGGTATGCCCCATCACTCAACGTGCAAAGTAACGCATGTGCCCGATTCGGATTTTCCCGGGCCAACAGGTTACTGTAGACACCGCTGACTCTGCGTGAAAAGGCTTCTTCCGGAAAAATGAACAATGCGCAATCGTCAGTTTCTGTCTCTGGCTTTGTCGTTGCGGCACGTGCCATATCGCCAGCGTAGCCATCGCTCAACGTCTGAAACGCTGCATCGTTGTGTATAAAGTCAAACGGGTTTTCGTAGGGTTTGACCTTGTTGTACAGCTCGTCCGGAGCAAAAAACAGATCTGCTAGAGAGCCACCGTAGCCGTTGTAGTTAAGTAGCGTACCGAGTGTTTCGAGCTCGGTCAATTGTTCATTGGTCAGATTCAAAGGTCTTGCGGCTGATTTCGCGGCATCGAACAGATTGTCACCAAACGCAGCTGTTACAGCCCAGGGTAGATGCGCACTTTTCAGATGCTGGTCAACCAGTAGTCCGGTGCAGACGTTTCCGGACGTGTTGATAATCGCGGTAAGGTTTTTATTTTCTGGTATCTCACTGGTAAAGTGATGATCGATATAAGTGACCGGAATTTTCTTTTCTAGAAGCAGTATTAACGCAGCCCGGTTTTTATCCATCGATACGTCAAGCACGGTGACAGAGTCACCATGTTTTGCATTCACCTGTTTAAGTAAATCGATATCACGTTTCACCCCCGTGACAAGCGTTGAATCGACAGGATCGGCAAGTCGTAGCTGATGCAGCGCACAGATGCCATCGGCATCGCCATTAAAAACATCGTAGTGTGTCATGCAGTTCTCTCAGCGTTGGTTGCGTTGATCAGTTGTTTCACCAACGACGGCCCTTCGTAAATTAACCCGGTGTAGATCTGAATCAATTGAGCGCCTGCGTGGATCTTATCCAGGCCACTCGCTGTATCGACGATTCCGCCAACCCCAATGATGGGGATCTGATCTGCAAAACGGATGCCTAGATGCGCTATGGTATGAGTAGCGCGGGACTTTAATGGCGCCCCGCTGAGTCCACCGACCTCCGTTGCGTGTTCCGCACTTTCTGCCCCTTCACGGGAAAAGGTCGTATTGGTTGCAATGACGGCATCGATCCGGGCGGCAAGGGCCTGATTGGCAAATTCGTCCAGTTGCCCGTCGTCCATATCGGGAGCTATCTTGATCGCGATGGGTTTGTATTTGTCGTGTATCGTTGCGAGCAGGTACTGCTCTTTTTTTATTGCATTGAACAGCTCACTCAGCATGTCTCCGTGCTGGAGGTTTCTCAACCCGGGCGTATTGGGTGAGGAAATATTGACGGTGATGTAGTCTGCATACGGATAGACCTTGCGCAGACATATCAGGTAGTCGTCGTTGGCATCACTAAGCGGTGTGTCGGCGTTCTTGCCAATGTTAATACCCAGGATACCGCTGTAGCGGCGATTCTTCACGCGCTCTGCCAGGTAGTCGACGCCTTTATTGTTAAATCCGAGTCGATTAATAATTGCCTGTTGATCGGGCAGCCGGAACATCCGGGGTTTCGGGTTCCCCGCTTGCGGCCGCGGTGTCACGGTCCCAACTTCAATAAACCCGAAACCAAGAGCGCCAAGACCATTGAGATAGTCCGCATTTTTGTCCAGCCCGGCGCTCAGACCCACGGAGTTTGGAAATCTCAGACCCATGCATTCGACTGGTGTGGTCCCAAGCGCAGAATTGCGCAGTGCCATCAGTGGTTGAATGATGGGATTGCCAAGCACATGATTGAGCGCACTTAGTGCCAGATCATGGGATTTTTCAGCAGGCAAACGAAACAATGCTGAGCGTAGTGCGGTGTAGAGCAAGGGGTAAGTCCGGGTTAATCGGTTGTGGGGCAATTGTGTGGGACATGTTCGTAGCGTGCAAGTAGAATAGCGGGGTGAAACTTTTTCCTGACAAACTGACAACTCATCTGGGTCGTGGACTGTCGCCTGTTTATTTGCTGTATGGCGAAGAACCGCTTGGCATGATGGAATGTGGTGACCGAATCCGGCAAGCCGCCGCTGCCGCCGGACATGCTGAACGAGAAGTTATTGTGGCAGTGGATGATGCTGACTGGGCATTGTTGAGAAGCTCGGCCGACAGCCTGTCCCTTTTTGCCGAGCAGCGTCTGATTGAACTTCGCATGCCTTCGGGAAAAACCGGCAGACAGGGCGCTCAGGCACTCAGGGAATATGCAGCAGACGCGCCGACAGATATCGTTCTTCTGATAACCAGTGGCAGGCTGGACCGCTCGCAGACGTCGAGCGCATGGTACAAAGCTATAGACAAGATTGGTGTCACTATGGCGTTTTATCCGCTTCGGTCAAACGAATTACCCCGATGGATCGAGTCGCGGATGAAAGCTCGTAATCTCAAACCGACCCGCGCGGCGGTTCAGCTCATTGCAGAGCGAGTTGAAGGCAATATGCTTGCGGCCAACCAGGAAATAGAACGATTGTCGTTGCTGTACCCTGATCAGGAGCTGGACGTCACACAGATCCTGGCTGCCGTTGCCAACAGTGCACGTTACTCTATTGGTGATTGCGTAGATGCCTGTATGCAAGGCGCCTCCGCCCGCGCATTGCGGGTCTTGAAAGGCCTGAACGAAGAGGCTGTCGCACCGATGCTGGTGTTGTGGGCATTAACACAGGAAATTCGCAGCGGTACGCGCGTCGCCGAATCGCTGGCTGCAGGCATGTCGCCAGAGGCGGCACTGAAAGCCGCCGGTGTCTGGCAGAACCGTGTGCCGCCTCTGAAACTTGCGCTCAGCCGCCACACGACAAGATCCTGGTTGTCGATGTTGCACCTGACGACACAGGCCGACAAGGTGCTGAAAGGACATGCGCCGGGTGATGTCTGGCAGGTATTGGGTGAGCTGTGTGTGCAGTTAGGACAGAACGGGCAAAGCATTATGCACGCTGAATCTGCATGAATCCGAATCTGCTCACTACCCTGGTCGGCTTAAATCATTGGGAATATCGATAATGACTCAATTTGATATCAAACAACTGCTCGCAGGTAGTCAGACTGCCGGAAGCGTTGTCACAGTTAACGGATGGATTCGGACGCGCCGTGACTCGAAGGCAGGTTTGTCCTTCCTCGCGATTTACGACGGATCCTGTTTCGATACGATTCAGGTGGTCGCGCCCGTCGAGCTTGATAATTATACAGCTGAAGTGCAAAAGCTCACCGCAGGTTGTGCAGTAACGGCTACCGGAACGCTGGTCGCGTCTGAAGGGCAAGGACAGGATGTCGAGATTCAGGCACAGAGCGTGAGCGTTATCGGCTGGGTGGATGACCCAGAGTCCTATCCGATAGCCAAGAAACGCCATACCTTCGAATACCTGCGGGAAGTGGCCCATCTTCGCCCGCGTACTAACGCCTTTGGTGCGATCAGTCGTGTTCGAACGACGCTTGCCAATGCCATCCATCAGTACTTTCATCAGCGGAACTACCACTGGGTGAACTCGCCGATCATCACCGCAAGCGACGCTGAAGGCGCTGGAGAGCTCTTTCGTGTGAGTACTCTGGATATGGTCAATTTGCCAAGAAATGAAAAAGGTCAGGTCGACTACGACAAGGACTTCTTCGGTCGTGAATCTTTTTTAACGGTGTCAGGCCAACTAAATGCGGAGTCTTATGCACTGGCACTCTCTAAGGTGTATACGTTCGGTCCTACATTTCGCGCTGAAAACTCCAACACCAGTCGGCATCTTGCAGAGTTCTGGATGATAGAACCGGAAGTGGCATTTGCTGATCTGAATGACAACGCCACACTGGCCGAAGATTTTCTGAAAGCGTTGTTCCGGGCAGTGCTGGATGAGCGCGAAGATGACATGGCATTCTTTGCGCAGCGTATTGACAAACAGGCGGTAACCAGACTTGAGTCAGTGGTGAATGCAGACTTTGAACGGATGGATTACACCGAGGCGATAGACATACTGGTGAAGTCAAAGGTCAAGTTCGAATACCCGGTTAAATGGGGTTTCGACCTGCAGTCTGAACACGAACGTTATCTGGCAGAAGAGCACGTGGGCCGCCCGATTGTACTGATGAACTATCCGAGAGAGATCAAGGCATTCTACATGCGGCTGAACGACGACGAAAAGACCGTGGCAGCGATGGATGTACTCGCTCCCGGAATTGGCGAAATTATCGGAGGCAGCCAACGCGAAGAGCGATTGGATTTTCTGGATGTCCGGCTTAATGAGCTGGGTATCGCTGACTCGTTATCCTGGTATCGGGATCTGCGTAGATATGGTACCGCGCCTCATGCCGGGTTTGGGCTGGGTTTTGAACGCGTGATCAACTATGTTACCGGCATGGAGAATATTCGCGATGCGATTCCTTTTCCGCGGACACCCAGAAGCGCCGATTTCTGAGCTGCCAGTTCCAGAACTACCGTATTGCACCTTGCCGCGTGCTGCATTATGCTAGCTTGTGTCCAGCGGAAACTGTTCACGCCGATTGACATTGTCTAAAAGGAGTTAGCATATGTCTCTAACACGGCGCATGACTTTTATTTCACC
>JAVJHY011852473.1:4818-29351 GCA_035593235.1 Phascolosoma agassizii
GAAGTAGTAACTCTGCCATGCGCTCAACCAGATCTTTCGAGGTCCGGTGCCCAGGTCCTCTACGACCTGTCGCGCCGATCCGCCTCGATCAAGGATGCTGAGGGCGCGCTTCTCAGTACGGTGGCGCTTGGGAAACGTCTTGAGGGCGGCGCGGATTTTCCCCGCGTCGTACAATTCACGCGCTTCCACGATGAGCGGATTGTGTTCAAGCGGCGACGCCTGGCCCAGCAATCGATCGACAAAGCTCTGCCAGTTTTCGCATACAAGGGCTTCGCCAAGTTCATGTCCGTCTTGACGCACTCCAAAGCGCTGTTGACCATACGCATTGGGCATGCCCATTTTTACGAGTGTCTCAAGTACGCTCCGGGCACGCTCAAGATGGCCCATGGCGACGCCGCGAATACGAATGGTGAATCGATTGCCAAGCAGGTGGCCGATGCGAATCGGGCGAGTGTGTCGGTGGGCCGATAGCACGCGAAAATGCTGCTCACGAACTCCTCGAACCCGTTCCGGCGGAACCTTGGGGAGCGTCACGTACTGCGTCGTGACTGCGCGCGAATCTTTTAGTCCGGCGTACCCAATGCGTCGCTCGCTGACCTTGGCGGATTTGCTCAAGAAGAGCAGCATGTCAAACGTGGGGGTGCCTCGTTTCTCTACACATGCAAGGGTGAAGTTGCCGTGTCCTGCGGGGCGCGCGATGGGAATCTCTTCCACGCGAAAATCCTCGGGCACGGTACGAAGGACGCCGCCCAGCCCGCCGCGCAAGCCTTCGGTAGGCGCAATGCACGCAGGATGCGATCGGTGAAAGGGCGGAGCGGATGACAACAAGTCGATGGCGTTGCGCCTTTCGTTCTACGGGCTAAGCAGGTCGCCAAAGAGGTCCGCAAAAACGAGGCGCGGGGCGCCCGTTCACTTCTTGTGAATCTTCAGGGATTCAAGCGTCTCTCGCAAGGGCTGTCCGTACTTGAGATAGGCGTCGCGTGAGAAACTCACAATGATTCGGAACGAATACGCAGGGGTGCGCCATGCGAATCGGATGACCGTTTCCTTGCCTGTGCGTTCGCGGTTGCCTTGCATCACGCCACGAAAGGCCTCACTGGCCCTGAACTTTTTTCCGATGTGTCCGTGCTTAACCTTCTCCACGAAGCCCAACTTCTTCATGATGTCGCCCACGCTTGCATCGGGATCGCGTTTTTTCCGCTTTTCATCAAAGACCAACTTGCGGGCATCTTCATCGGCCAGATCGGGGATCGTGATAAACGTCTTGGCTTTGATCTTTCTGGGCCATTTGACGCGGTAAATGTTTCCAATGGGATGGGCCTTCAAGAACGCCTTGTACCACGTGGTTGTGATGCCTTTTCGAATGTCTTCCGCGGGGGCTTGCTGTCCGTTGATGACTCGACTGTTGGGGATGGCGTACATGATCATTTGGTGCCAGCCCGCGGTGTCATTGGTCTCGAACTTGAGCACCAGGTTGGCCTTGTAGTCGGCCTTCGTTAACTTGACGCGCTTGAGCTTCTTGTGCTTGGTGATGCTCCACTTTTGATCCAAGTCCTCAATGAACTCTTCTTCCAGTTTCTCTTCTTCTTTGTCTTCCCCTGGCTTCGCGCCTTCGTTTGGAGGCTTGGCACCCTCTTCACCGGACTTGGCTTCCTCTTTGGTTTCGAAAAACTCGAGACCCTCGTACTCGATGGTGTCGAGATCAGCGCGAATTCCTTCGTCGTCGGTCTTGGTATGCCACGCAAACATGCGCAGGAGGTAAAGCTTGCCTTTCGCGATCGAGAGAATCAGCACGCCGCGGCAAGGCACGGCCGTCTTTCCGCCTGGGCCCTTGAGAGTTCCGTCAACACGTAGTGCTTTGGCCGGATGTTCTCCGGGAAGCGTGATGTCTTCGACTTGCACCTTGAGTGAGGAAACGGCGGAACCAAAACGCGCGAGCATGAACTTGCGGTTCGCGGCATCGGCCGCTGCTTGGTCGAGGGTGAGTCCTTCTGCGGCGTCTTGCTTGGCCAAGTGAAGCAATCCGCCGTAACCCACGCCACTGGAGCCGTCTTTCATTTTTTCGACGGTCCGCCGGGCGCCACGAATCACTCCGCGCGTTGCCCAGCTTGGATCCACCGCAAGCCACTCCCACGGGACGGGGTCCTCAGGGATCACCAAGAGACAGTTGTGTTCCTTGCTATCCCATTCGCGCGCCTCAGCGGGAGAGCCAACAAACGCGCTCGCAACCAGAACGAACAACGCTCCCGACAACAAACGTTGCGTCAAACGCCGTAGACTTG
Organism: Phascolosoma agassizii; assembly: GCA_035593235.1. Classification (NCBI taxonomy): domain Eukaryota; kingdom Metazoa; phylum Annelida; class Sipuncula; order Phascolosomatiformes; family Phascolosomatidae; genus Phascolosoma; species Phascolosoma agassizii. The sequence continues at coordinate 7,101 of JAVJHY011852473.1, forward strand.
GATTGGAGACATGTGGTTTCATGGTGGAGACACCCATCCTAAAAAGAACGCAACAACGTTTGAATGTGGTCGCGACCAACACTCCAGCTCTGTCGAGGAATACGTGCGCCCTCGCAGGACGTGAAGCAGGGTCACAAACCGTGTTCGCCTAGCCGGTGCGCGGGATCTCACGCTTGAACTTGCCGTTTTCGACATCGTTTAGTTTGCGGAATTTCATGCCCTTTTTGACGCTCTTCCAAATGGACTTGAGCTTCTTTTCTGCATCGGCGCCGCCAAACTGAATTCGTATGTAGTAGGCGGTCTGCTTGAACTTGACCGCATAGCCTTCTTCGATGAACGGGTGCTTGTTGAGCATGCCCTTGAACTTGTACTTGAATCCCTTGTTGGCCCTTCCGAACCCGCCCTTCTTGAAGGCGACCTTCGGGACCTCCGCGCTTTCGCCCGCCGCGGCTTTCCATTCGGATGCACGTTTTTCAATCGTGTCGGACAGCTCTTCACGCTCATGCTGAATCGTAGGTACCCACTTGGTGCCTACATCCATGTAGAAATAGGCCTGGTTGTCTTTCGATCGACCTTCTACGGCAAAGCGAAACGCGTTGGCGAAGTCGCTACCGAATTTGAGTTGGGCCAACTCGGGGGGCTTCTTGAAGTCGAGGCCTGGCGCGAGCTTGATTAGGGTCTCTTTGCCGTAGTCGTCTCCGCGAGGCGCCGGGAACGTTGCGACCACACCCTTAAGGGGGCCTGCAATCCACTCTTCCGTGTTGTTAAACGTCACGTTCTTTCGGAGAAGGGTTGCGAACTGCTTGCCAAAGGTCTTGGGCGCATCCGTATGGCCTACGAAACTAGCTTGCCACGTGTACATCATTCCTCGAAGCATGGTCTCAATCCAGACAAACGTCTGATGACGTCCGTTCTTCAATCGCCCTTGCATCTTGATGTACGTGCCCTTGTAGTTTCCGATTTTCGTGTTCTTTACGCTGGTCTTACTCTTTGACTCTTTGCCACCGAAGATCTGCCTCGAGATCATGTTCTGCATGTCCGAACTTCGCAGCATCTCCCCGGTGTTGCGACCCTCCGGGGCCAGTTGGACGTACATCGTGATTCGGCACCTGTTCTTGTCGGGCGCGCCTTCCTTTTCGAACTCTTGCTTCTTGCGCTTGATTACTCCGGACGCGGTGATCAGTTCAATGCGACTGTCCTCGGCAAGTTCTTGCTCTGCATCGGCGACGGGGTCTTCCCATTTCATGACATCGTCGGAAGGGAGTTCCCAGCTAATGTTGTATTTGGGGAATAGAACTTTCTTTCCTTCGCGCTTGGGGCCCTTGGCGGGCCAGGCACTTTCGTCGCTATCTTTTTTCTCGCCTTCGTCCTCATCGTCGCCGTTGTCGGCACCCACGGCGGGGAATTCGTCGAGCGACTCTGTGGTGTCGTCGCCGCCTGCACCCTTGATTAGACGAAACCCTCTGCGCGCTGAGTCAATCTCGCTTGTGAGGCTGCGTTCGGATCCGTGGTAGCAGTGGAAGTTGACATGAAACAACTTGCCACGTTTTTCAATGACGTAGCCGCGGAAGTGAAGAGGCGTGCCATTTCCCGCAGTGCCTTGAAGCAAAGCCGCCTTCCCCTCGACACCCGACAAGGATGTCTCTACCACGCGTCGATGGGTCACTTTCTTAAACAGCATCGACGACACAGCGGACTTCACTTCGTCGAGGCGCTCGTCGACTTTGAGTCCGCCCGCGTCGTTGACGATGACCTCTGCCTGAACATGGCGCGTGGCGGATAGCGCCCGAATGATCATGCCGTGCTTCTTGTCTTCATCGGACGTGTCGACAAACGACCAGTCGGAGGGCAAAGCCCAAGTGAAATTCGACGTCTTGAATTCGCGCTTGGCTGCATCCTTGGCGAGGGCCATGGGGGTCAGCGCAAGGCTGAATAACGCGAAGGCCGCAACGATGAGAATGCCGCGAGGCGTGCGTTGCGAACGCGAAGAAATCGCTCTACCGATTTGAGACATGGCAGCTCCAAGATGCGAGGTATCCGTAGGCAGCTCCCCAGGGTTCAATACCAAGGAGCCTGCGCGCGGCCGTGTCGCGTTCCCCGTCTTAGAAAACACCGCCTAGCCGCGAGCTCGCCGCTACAAAGAACGGCTACGACGGCGCCCCATCACCAGATAAATCGAGTGGCGTGCGCCTGTGCCTAAGTCTAGCGGAAATCGAGGTCTCGCGCGGCCTGGCGCCTAGACCCCGTGCACGATTGGCGGGGCCCAAGGCCTGCCGCATAGCGACAAGCGCCCAAACATGGGGCTTTTCGCCGAGTCTGGTCACTCCGCAAGAGCGAATTGGCGCCTATCGTAGGTGTGTCATTGACCTGGTGAAAGCGTCATCTCAGGATGTCTGGTGGCCTCTAAGGCCCCATACTAGGCCTCCGTAGCCTCTTCATCCGTCGAATCTCCACCCGCTTCATCATCGCTCGTAACATCTTCGCCAGCACCGTCTTCATCTGTAGGCCTCACCCATGCCATCGACACCAAACGATCGCCGTCGGGAACATTGATGGCACGGACTCCAGCCGTGGCTCGCCCAAACACTCGGAACTGTTCAGGACCCACGACCATGCGGATGGACTTGCCGCCCTCCGTAATCAAGATGATCTCGTCGCCGTCGAGGACCGATCTGGCGGCAACCACATCGCCGTTTTTCACAAGCCCGCCCGCGCTGATGTTGCGAAGTCCTAGGCCGCCGCGGGACTGCGTGCGGTACTCCGAGAACGCACTTCGTTTGGCGTAACCGCCTGCGGTAATCGTGAGCAATGTGCCCTGCTGTCCTTCGTCCTCTTCAAGGGCCATCGCCATGGAGACGACGTAGTCCTCGCCTCGGAGCTTGATGCCACGAACGCCTCGTGCGACGCGACCCATGGCGCGAACTTGGTCGACTTGGAATCGGACGGCCATGCCTTTGGCAGACACCAGCACAACGGTGTCGTCATCGGAAACGATCCGGGTGTCGATGAGTGCGTCGTCTTCGGCAAGGGAAATGGCGATGATGCCGCCCTTGTGTATGTTTTGAAGGTCGCTCAGTTTGGTGCGCTTCACGACGCCCGAGCGCGTGGCAAAGAGAATCGAGCGGTCTCCCTCAAGATCACGCACCGGGAGAATGGCACACACGCGCTCGCCCTCGTCGAGGTTTAGCAAATTGACCATGGCTCGACCCTTGGCATAGCGGCCAAGATCAGGAAGCATGTAGACGCCTTCCTTGTAGACGCGCCCACGGTCCGTGAAACAGAGCAAGAGGTCGTGCGTGTTGGCGACCAGCAGCTGCTCGACGAAATCACCGGCCTTGGACTCGGTGCCTTTGATGCCCTTGCCCCCTCGACGCTGTGTGCGATAGGCGTTGAGCTCGGTACGTTTGATGTAGCCCTCATTGGAGAGCGTGACCACCACGTTTTCAGGCGTAATGAGATCAAGGGAAGTGTAGTCGTTCTGGCTTTCCTCGATCGAGGTGCGGCGCGCTTGTGGAAAGCGCTCCTTCATGGCCTCCATGTCTTCACGAATGATGGCGTGTACATTGGCTTCGTCGCTCAAGATGCGCTCGTACTCGGCGATTTCGGCGTTGAGCTTGGCATGTTCGCGCTCAAGCTCCTGACGCTGAAGACCCGTGAGACGCTGCAAACGCATTTGGAGAATCGCGTCGGCCTGGGCCGCCGAAAATTCAAAGCGTTCAATCAGTCCTGCTTTGGCTTCCTTGGGGTCGGCACTCGCGCGAATGAGCGCAATGATCTCGTCGATAAGATCGAGGGCCTTGATGAGCCCCTCCACGATGTGGTTGCGATCTTGTGCCTTGCGAAGCAAGTACTGAGTACGGCGCGTAATCACAATCATGCGATGCGCGATGTATTCTTCGATGAGACGCTTGATGCTGCAGAGTTCGGGACGACCGTTGACGAGGGCGATCATGATGACGCTCAACGTGTCGCGGAGTGGGGTGTACTTGTAGAGCTGGTTGAGGACGATCTCGGGGTCGTCGCTGCGCTTCACTTTGACTACGACGCGAATGTCCTTGGACGATTCGTCGATAATGTCGGAGATGCCCGGCACGCGACCCGAGTTGGCCAGATCGGCGATCTTGCGCACGAGTCCGGCCTTGTTTACTTGGTATGGAATGTCGGTAATGATGATCTGTGAGCTGCCGCGCTTGGTCTCGACGATCTCGGTGGTTCCACGCATCTCGATGGACGCACGTCCAGTCGTATAGGCCTGCAAAATGGCATTGCGACCGCAAATTCGTGCGCGGGTGGGCAAATCTGGCCCCGGCAGATGTTCCATGATCTGGGGAATGGTGATGTCCGGATTCTCAAGGGTGGCAAGAATCGCGTTGGCCACTTCGGTGGGGTTGTGAGGCGGCATGCTCGATGCCATCGCCACAGCGATTCCGGAGCCGCCGTTGACCAGCAAGTTGGGAAAGCGCCCGGGAAGTACGCGCGGTTCCATCCGCGATTCGTCGTAGTTGGGTTGGAATTCGACCGTGTCTTTGTCGAGATCATCAAGTAGCTGTACGGCGGCATGAGTCATGCGGCATTCGGTGTAACGCATGGACGCAGGAGGATCGCGATCGATGCTTCCAAAGTTGCCTTGGCCCTGGATCAGCCGTTCGCTCATGTTGAACTCTTGAGCCATGCGAACGAGCGTGGGGTAGATGGCTTGGTCACCGTGGGGGTGGTAGTTACCCATGGTTTCACCCACCACTTTGGCGCACTTAAGCGTCTTACGGCTGGGCGAAAGATTGAGATCGTTCATGGCGACGAGAATGCGTCGTTGGCTTGGCTTGAGTCCGTCACGTACGTCGGGCAGCGCGCGATCCACGATGACGCTCATGGCGTAACGCAAATACGATCGTTTCAGCTCGGTTGAGATATCAAGATCAACAATCCGCTCGCCGGGAGCGCCTGCAGGTGGTTCGCCCGTTTCAGATGCCATGGTTTCTTGGTCGCTCCCTGAACTCAATCCAACGTCGAAACGGGTCCGATATCCTCGGTTGTACGCTTATCGTCGTTCGCTTGTGGCAATCGCTTACACACGATGGTGTGTCGATGAATCACGAATACGAGCAATGATGAAACGAGCCGTCTCGTTGGTGTTGTTGCCTACTCCGAAGTACCGCTTGCGCTCGATCACCCCGCCGTTGGACTGTGCTTTTTGTCGTAGTTGAGGCCCGGAAAACCGCTTCGATTTGCCCCTCAATCACCCGCTGCAAGAAGCAGTTTTGGAGGGTCACTGGGGGGTGTCTTGGCCTGCCTCACGACCAAGCAGGATTGTACTGCGTTGAACCTAATATCTCGACCGAATTGACGGGCCCTTGAGGCTTTATTGCTCATGTCTTAAGTGCTTTCACGTAGGTGAGTTATGGGATTCAGGCAGGTGGATTACCTGGCCTCAGTGAACCCGTGAAATCGAGATGGTTCTGTGGCCCATCTGAGGGCTCGTTTGAGGGCGCTTGCTTGGTTGCCAGGGATCATGAAAGGCGTGCCTTGGAGGGGGTCAGGAAGCGGGAAAGAGCGCAATGCAGGAGGCCTTCGACGACACTGTTCCCGTGTCGACTTTTGCTCACCTCTTTCGACCCCCGCAGGGTCCTGTTGCTCACCCCGGGCAGTGGGCAGTACGAATCTGCCTTGTTTCGAGCCTGATGACCTTGGTGGCTTGCGGTCAGACCCAGCCCTCGATGAGTGGCGGCGGGACTCTCGAGAGAGGTCCCGGAGGCGCGCGAGTTCTCCATCTGTCGGGCACGTTCTACGAAATGGGCTGGTGGCAGGGGCACCTGCTCAAGTCGTCTGTACGTCAACTGAACGAGATTTGGCGCGGACGGATGGTTGATGCCACGGTGGGCGCGAACCCAGGTCATGCGTCAAAGCGTGGCTTGGTGGGCGCCTACAACGAGTTCAACGATCTCGTGGTGGATCAGAGTGAGCTCTGGTTGCCCCACCATGTGAGCGAAGAATTGAGGGGCATGTCGGTGGCCAGCGGCGTGCCGGTTGTGGATCTGCTACGTCTTGAAACCATGCGTGACGCCCTTCGCTACAAGGGCATGGAAGCGCGTCTTGGGGGTTCGATGGCTGCGCGGGCGTCAGGGCGAGGAGTGCAAGGGCGCATCTGGTGGACCGGCGATGATGTCGATACATTGAAGTCTTGGTGCGTACTGATTCACCGCCATCCGACCAAGGGCCCCGAGACCCAAGTCGTCGCTTGGCCCGGTTCCGTTGGTTGTCTTGCCGGGATTCGCGCCGATGGCCTGGCCGTGGGCTCTGCAGAATTGCCCACTCGTGACTCGACAGATAGCGGTTTCGGGGGAGGCCTAGCAACGTCGATTGCATTGCGATGCGAACTGGAGCGCGCTTCCGCCACCGACGACTTTCTGGCGCGAGTGAAAGGGACGGTGGGTCACACCGTAATGGCGTGCCGTCAAGAAGCGGACCCTACTTGGACGCGCCTCGAGGGCATGGCCAGCATCGCCTTGTACGAGTCGACCGACGATGTGATTCAGTTCATATCGCCGAGGAGTGCTGACGGGAGCGACGTTGAGAGTGATCTCGGCATCGCCCTGGGGCCCTACTTGCGACAGCGGCGCTTGATGAGGCAACTTCAGCGTGAAATCGAACAACCTGCGCCTTCTGATGACGCATGGTTTGCGCGCGTTGCCCTGCATGCAGATGGCAAGCCTGCCGAGCCCTTTGTCGGCGTGGCGGTGACCATGGTGTCCACAAGCGCGGAGGTTTCGTTGTCCATTCAACTGTCGGATGCCAAGCCAACCCGCGTCACGATGAAGCGCGGCCCGTGCGAGTTGATTTCAGACGACGAACCGAGTGACACTAGAGATGACGACACCGACGATGATGATCCTTCAGATGACGATCCTCTAAAAGGCAATCCAGAAAACAACGACGAGTAGTGTCAGGACACCGCGTTGGCTTCAAGGCCGGCATCAATGCGCAAATCTTCCCAATGCTCGGCTTGGTCAACCGTTCCCTCGAGGGAGCGGAGCTCCTTGCGCGCCACTTCAATAGCACCCGCCTGTTCGTTGGGCGCGACAAGCGCTTGACGCAGCTCGATGGTCCCGTTCAAGAGGCGCATCCGTTCACCCACGTAGGTACGCAACTCACGGCCGTAGCCGCCCGATTCCGTCAACTCATATTGCAGTGCCCGACTCGCCAGCTTCCGGTAGCGCTCCGCGAAGGCCCAGTTGCTCTCTCGTGCTGCAATGCGTCCAAGATCAATCCAGCACTCGAAACGTCGGATGAGGTCGCCTTCGGTTGGATTCCCTCCGCTCTGTTTGGTGCGGACTTCCATGATCTCGAGGCATCGTAGGTACTGCGACTTGGCCGTTTCCAAGTCACCGCTCCAGCGGAGACCCGCGTCGGCGGCACGAAGAGTTACACGAAGTTCTTGTCCGGATGTGACCGGCGCATCTTCCTTGCGTAGAGCTGTCGCCGCGGTCATCCAGCCCGTATGGGCGCGCTGCCAAAGTCGCTCTCGTTCTTCACCATCGGCCACTCTGGCCTGGTCGGCAAGCGCATCGGCCTCGGCCGCGGCAATATGCGCCTTCGCCATACGGACTTCACGGGGAAGCCTCGTAATCAATAGGGCAACGGTGATAGCTGCCAAGGAAAGCGCGACAAGTTTGAACGTACGCCGCTGCGTCTTGTGGGCGCGATGCGTCTCCTCATTGGTGGCATATTCGGCAATTGCGTCGATTCGCGATTGTACGGTCCCGTGGCGATGGCTGATGCCCTTCCCCGCGACGCGTCGAATTCGATCAAGTGCGCCCATCATAGAAGTCGCGCCTGGGGCTCTTGGAATCGTGGCCTCGGTTGTCCACGACGCACCGGAGGACGGAGCGTCTTCGGGTTCATCGAGTAACTCGGGCAGTGCATGGTCGGCGCCGTAGAAGTCGGCCTCACGTTCGAGCCTACGACTGACCCATCCCAAGAGGCCAAACCACAACGCGGCTAAGAACAGGATCCCAAGCAGGTTCGTATCGAATCCCAGCCCGACGAGTTGATCGTGAAAGAGGTAGAACAGCGTTGAAATGCAGAAGAACAACAGAAGATAGAGCTCTAGATGACGACGCTTAGCGTGACCGGCCTCATGAAAGAACACGGCCAACAGCTCGTTCTTAGGCATAGCGTCGATGATGCCGTCGGTCATGACGATCGTGCGGCTACGCGGCGTGACGCCCATCACCATCGCGTTGATCATGCGATGTTTGGTGGGCCATACCTTGATGTCTCCGTACTTGAGATCGATGGACTTGGCGCCGCGTTCGAGCAACGTACGAAGGGGCCCTGGTTCGAGAGAGCGCGCCTTAATCATGCGGCAAACAAGTTTGGGCAGGAATGGCAGAAAGAGCATGGTGAGCCCAAAGAACAGACCGAGCGTAATCATGGGCATGTGCTCAAGCCACTGAGACGCCACGCGAAGGGACTCGACGCCAAGCTCACCTGCAACCCAAAGTCCCTCGATCAAGGCAAGTATGCCGATCAAAGGAAGGAACGCGATGGCGTTGCGACGGAGGCCTGCTTTGATGGCCGTCCAGCGGCTTGAGGCACGCGCCGCGAGCAGTGGATTTGCCTCAAGCAACTCGTAATGACTTGCCCACACCGTGCCGAACAGAATCAGTGCGGGAACGAACAGAACAATGTGACGGAGGATCCAGGTAATGCGCGGTACCTGATCCTCAATGAGCGAGCCCCATCCGAAAAAAGAGATGGCAGCAAACCACGCGGCCAGCGCCCAAAAACGCATGACACGGCCGGCACCGGCGATGGCGAGGGGCTGGAATTCGGGTTCTGCATTGCGGGCTCGATTCAATGCAAGACGGACGCCGGCGACGCCAACCAGGCAACACCCCGCGGTGCCAAGCAAGGCCGTCATGAGGTCATAGGGCCCGGGCGCGAGTGCGCTAAGGCCCAATAGAATTGCAAGAAGTACGCTGAGTTCAGGGAGCAAGTGTCTCTCCAGACGGATCGGCCGTCAGGAATCGTTCTCGGATCATGATCGGAGGGTAGGGGCCGACGGTGGGCATGTGTCCCGGAATCGGAGAGGCTGTGAGCCCGGTGTACCTTGTGCGCCATCGCCAAGTAGAGGTTGGACGTCCGAACCGCTCGGCGAGTGACTACACCCATCGCGGCGACGCGTGTTCGTGCAAGGCAGCGTTTTCGAAAAAGACATAGGAATCTCCGATATGAGCAATCCCCTTAGGTCCACGAGTTTCGTTGCGTCGGTGCTTCTTGGAGTCGCTCTCCTGTGGATGTCGCAAGGGGCCGCTTATGCCCTTCCCGAGGGTGAGCCCGGCGCGCCGCCGGCGAAAGCGCCGAAAGACTCGAAAGCGGGCGCGGGGGGCAAGATCTTCAGCAATCCCGTCCTGGGCATTCAAGCGACGACGCCCAAGTCCTGGAAACTCAGTTCCAACACGGTGGCCGTCTCCAGTTGGTCTCCCATTGCCACGTTTGCCGATCCGGCGAAGGGGTCAGACACAAAGGTCGTGCTGTACTCGCGTTCGCGGAAGGCCAAGAACCTTATCGCGATGGAGCCAATGGTGCGAACCGAGTGGACCCAAGACAGCAAGAAGAAGCTCAAGTCGATCGTTCGCCTCGATGTCTCGTCGTCGAATCCCGTGCCTAAGGTCATCGTGGATGGGTCGTTCATAGACCAAGGCAAAGCGGGAGCGGACGGCGTCAAGCCACCTCCAGTTTCCTACACGCTCAACGACACGTACTTTCTTGCTGCCGAACGTGAGTTCAAGCTCTCCGTAAAGGCCCGTAGCACACTTTGGTCGCGCGTAAGACCCCTCATCGAAGAACTTCGTAAGAGCGTCAAACTAATCAAGGCCGACCGTTCGGGCCCTACGGGCGTAGGTTCGTTCCGGTGCGAGAAGCACGGCTTCGTATGTCGTTATCCAAAGAGCTACACGGTCGTAATGCCACGTTTCAAAGACCACATCATCGACTTTCAAGGAAGATCCCCCGATGCGCCAACCCTGGGGGTCTATATGTTTGAGTGGTCCAAGTCGGCGGAGAAAGACGCGGATCGTCTCGAGGCATTCTACCAAAACGAGCAAGAGGCACAGGTCAAGGTGGTGAGTGGCGAAGTCGCAGGTTCCACCGGCTTCTTCGTGAATGCGCGCGTCAGCCTGGGGGGTGAAGACAAACTCGTACTCCTGGCCATCACCAAGCGGGGCGACCACTGCATGCGACTCAAGGCTGTCATGCCGGTTGCCAAGGAGGCTCAGGGCCGGGCGATGTTTCGGAAGTTCCTGGATAGCTTTAACTTCCGCCGCGTCTCGAAATAGACCTTGCAACAAGTAGCCCACGAGGGCCCCTCGCGGGCCGAGTCATCGGGTCGGTATGGCGCGAACACGGCGAGAAAATGGGGATTCGAGGCGATACTGCCATAGACTTTGAACCATGGTTCAAATCGAGCAAGACTCCAGTGGCAACGATCAGGTCTACGATTCGAAGGACGAATCCGGCGGTACACGCTTCGAGGGACGTCGGATGGAAATCCTCCGCCGTGCTGCCGCCGTGTTCCGGAAAAAGGGCTTTCACGGCGCCGGTATGCGCGAGATTGCGACGGGGTTGGGCATCCAGCCCGGGGCGCTATACCACTACTTCCCAAGCAAACAGGAACTTCTTTACGCCTGCCAAGAGCTTGCCTTGCGTCAGCTGATTTCCGCGGGGGAATCGCTTGTCCTCGACACGGCCCCCGCGCCCATTCGTCTTCGAAAACTGGCACGCAATCATCTCGATACCACCCTCGACACCCTTGGTGGCAGCGCGGCACATGTTCAGTTCTATGCCCTCGAAGAAGAACGCTTGCGCGACGTCGTGTCGAAGCGCAACCGATACGAATCGCTACTGAGAGACATCCTGCGCCAGGGCATCGCAAATGGTCAGTTCGCGGAGATGGACGTGAAGTTGGCGGCCTTGGCGTTTCTCGGGTGTCTTAACTGGACGGTTGTGTGGTGGCGTCCCGACGGCGACTGGACGCCCGACGACTTGGTAGATGGCCTTGTTGAGCCTTTGCTTCGAGGATGGTCGGCGGAATCTGCCCCTACATGTTCATCGCCCTCGAACGGGCAGAGTGAGGAGTCGCGATGAGCGAGGTTGCTTCCACATCGGGAACTTCCACGGAGGCGTCGGGCCCCGTATTGCGCAAAGTGCAACGCACATTTTGCGTGAACGGCGAGTCCACCGACGTGTCGTTCTTTCCCCACAAGACGTTGCTTGAAGTGTTGCGCGAGGACATGGGGCTAACGGGTACTAAGCATGGCTGTGAGTTGGGGGAGTGCGGCGCGTGCGCGGTGCTCATCGACGGCGAGCCCGAGCTCTCGTGCCTTCGCCTTGCTCTCGAAAGCGACGACGTAAAAATTGAGACCGTCGAGGGCATGGCCGGAACCTGCGCCACTCATCCTCTTCAGCAAGCGTTTGCCGAATTGGGGGCAGCTCAATGTGGCTACTGCACCCCCGGGTTCTTGCTTGTGGCAAAGGCCGTGCTTGAGGATGACCCCTCGCCTTCGCGCGAAACGCTTCGCGAAGAGCTTTCGGGCAATCTCTGCCGATGTACGGGCTATCTGAAGATTTTCGAAGCAGTCGAACTTGCCGCAGCGCGCATGCGTGGCGAAGCGGGAGGCGACTAATGTCTACTCGTAAAGGCAGAGCGACTCGTGATGTCAATCCAGGCCAACACGACGAAGTGAGTGCGTCGGCAAGCCAAGGGCTCAAAGACCAGCTAGAGGAAGGCTATCGTTTGATCGGCAAGTCCCCGATCAAAGTCGACGCCTTGGCCAAAGTGAAGGGAACGACGCAGTTCGCTGACGACATGAGTTTGCCGCGCATGCTGCACTGCAAGATCCATCGCAGTCACGTTGCTCATGCGCGCATTGTGTCGATAGACACTCGTGCGGCCGAGGCCATGCCCGGCGTCCTAGCGGTGCTCACTGGCGACGCGCTGCCAACAAGCTTTGGGATCTTGCCCGTGTCGCAAGATGAACATGCCCTGTGCCTCGATAAAGTGCGCTTTGTTGGGGACCCAGTCGCGGCTGTGGCTGCAACCACCGAAGAGGTTGCGTTCGAGGCCATGAACGCGATAAAAGTAGAGTACGAAGCCCTGGAAGGCATTTTCTCACCGGCGAAAGCGCTCAAGAACGACGTCGAGGCCATGCATGACTATGGCGACGACGGAAACGTGCATAAGCGCGTGTCGATGCAGTTTGGCGACGTGGAAGGTGCGCTCGAACGCTCCGACTTTGTCCTTGACGATCAGTACTTCTACGAGGGCAACACGCATTTGCCCATCGAGCAACACGCGTCGCTCGCTTGCCCTGAGGCCGATGGCCGCCTCACCATTTGGTCATCGACCCAGACGCCGCACTATCTCCACCGTGCCTTGGCCAAAGTGCTTGGCATGCCACGGTCTCGTGTGCGTGTGATTGCATGTCCCAACGGTGGGGGATTTGGCGGCAAGAGCGATCCGTTCAACCACGAAGTCATTGTGTCCAAATTTGCGCTAATGACGAGTCGGCCCGTGAAGATCTGTCTCACGCGTGAAGAAGTGTTTTACTGCCACCGCGGACGCCATCCGGTACAGATGCGCTGCCAGATCGGATTCAAGAACGACGGATCCATTCAGGGGATGCATTTTCAGTCATTGCTCGACGGGGGAGGCTACGGCTCGTACGGCGTAGCAAGCACCTACTACACCGGTGCACTTCAAACCGTGACCTACAAGGTGCCCTCGTATCGATTTGATGGCGTCCGGACATTCACCAACAAGCCGCCATGTGGACCCAAGCGCGGTCATGGCACACCCCAGCCGCGCTTTGCCCTCGAAGTCTCCCTCGACCGAGCCGCGCATAAGCTTGGGATCGATCCGGCGGAGCTTCGCCTTCAACAACTGCAACCTCCGAACTCGGTGACCGCCAACTGGCTACGCATTGGCACCATTGGGTTGGGCGAGTGCATCGAGAAGATCGTTGAAGGCAGTGGTTGGAAGAAGAAGCACGGCCAACTTCCTCGCGGGCGAGGCGTAGGCATCGCCTGTTCGTCCTATATCTGCGGCGCAGGACTTCCCATCTATTGGAACAACATGCCGCATTCCGGTGTGACGGTGCAGCTCGACCGCGGAGGCGGTGTGGCGGTGTTTTGTGGCGAAACCGATATTGGGCAGGGTAGCGACACGGTGCTTGCCACTTGCGTGGCCGAAGTGTTGGGCGTGGACTTGCCCGACATTCGAGTGTGTGTCGCTGATACACAGCTCACGCCGGTTGATCTCGGCAGCTACAGCAGTCGCGTTACGCTCATGGTAGGCAACGCCGCCATTGAGGCCGCCACCCGTGCTCGCGTGAAAGTGGCAGGTGCCGTGGCGGATCATCTTGATGTCCCCATCGAACGACTTCGTTTCGCAGACAATCGCGTCTTTGACGTGACCGACCGCGAACGCGGAATGAGCTTTGCCGAAGCCGTCTCCTTCGCAGAGGCTCGAGGAGGCACCATCGCAGTTGCGGGTTCGTATACACCGCCGCCCACTCCTGGAAAGTACCGCGGTGCAGGCGTGGGACCGTCTCCGGCGTACTCGTACAGCGCGTCCGTTGTCGAAGTGGAAGTGGATGAGGACACGGGCGAAGTAGACATCAAGAAGATATGGATCGCGCATGACATAGGCCAGTCTCTCAACCATCATCTTGTGGTGGGACAAGTCGAGGGCAGCGTCTACATGGGCGTGGGGGAAGCGCTGATGGAAGAGATGGCCTATCGGGGCAATCGCTTTGGCGTGCACAAGATTCCCTCGTTGCTTGAGTACAAGAGTCCCACGACCCATGAGATGCCCGACGTAGAGACGTATCTGGTTGAGAACCCCGATCCCGAAGGGCCCTTTGGAGCCAAGGAAGTTGGGCAAGGACCGCTTTTGCCCATCATGCCGGCCGTGGCCAACGCCATCTTTGATGCAGTGGGTGTACGTATTGACGAGATTCCCATTACCCCCGACAAAGTGTTGCGAGCGCTGTCGTCCGCGTCCAAGCGCTACGGGCCCAAGTCGTTACCAGATCTTGGCATTACCAAGACCCTACGCGTGAAGACCGAAGAGGAGGGAGGCGATGGCACCGCGCCTCGCCGTAAGAAGGAGGTGGTCTCATGATGCGCTTGCCGACCTTTGCGTATCACGCACCGCAATCCGTTGATGACGTAGTCAATGTACTTGCCGGCGAGGGCCCCACCGCGCGCATCGTGGCGGGCGGCACCGACCTCTACCCCAATATGAAGCGTCGTCATCAGACGCCGGCAACGTTGGTGTCGCTGCGAAGAGTCGAGGGCCTACGCGCCATTGATGTGGCGGCGGATGGATCCACGAACATTGGCGCCGGAGCGACGTTACGTACCCTCGAACGACACGACGCACTCGATGGACGCCTGCCGGCTTTGGTTCATGCCGTTCGCTCCATTAGCACGCCGATCTTGAGAACGATGGGTACGCTTGGTGGCAACGTCTGTCTTGATACGCGTTGCAATTACTACAATCAGAACTACGAATGGCGACGAGCCATCAACTTCTGCATGAAGTGCGAAGGCGATACGTGTTGGGTCGCTCCTTCCAGCCCTCGCTGCTGGGCCGTCAATAGTTCCGACAGCGTGCCTGTGTTGATTGCCATGGATGCCGACGTCGAACTTGTGGGGCCAGATGGTGCTCGGACGATTCCCATCGCGTCGCTTTTCGCTGATGACGGCATCGACTATCTGACCAAGCGGTCTGATGAAGTGCTTACGGCGATTCGCATTCCTGATCAAGGTTCGCAGCGGTCCGTGTACCGCAAAGTGCGGAGGCGCGGAGCCTTTGACTTTCCGGTAGCGGCCGTAGCCGTCCGCGCCACCTTGTCGGGTTCCAGCAACGACGCTTCCCTTGAGTCACTCGATGTCGTGCTCAATGCCGTTGGATCTACTCCGGTTCGGTGCGACGAAGCCACGAAGTCCTTTGTGGGTAAGAAACTCATCGACGATGTGATCGATGAAATCGCATCCGCGGCGTGGAGACCTGCAAAACCACTCGACAACACGGATCACCAACATGGTTGGCGCAAGAAGATGATCAAGGTCGAGATCGGACGTGCGCTGAAGGCGTTACGCGCTTCCATGTAAACGTGAGGTTGTTTGCAAGGGGCGAAGGCCTGTTTGCTTAGGGCAAAAATGATGATCGCCCCGCGCATGGACGCGAGGCGATCGGTGTGACCCTGTGCAGGTCAGAATTCGGTGAGATGTAGTTCGAAGCTACTTGGCCTCGGCGGGCTCTTCCTTCTCTTCGACGTTTTCGGCTTCCGCTTCTTCAGCGGCCTTGGCCTTTTCAGCGGCTTCCTTGAGCGCATTGATGACACCGTCGATCTGAGAGATCGCGCCCGACTTCGTCTTTGCGGTCTCATTGCTGTCGGGGTAATCCGCGTGCAACTTCAGGATCAGCTCCTTGGCCTTCTCGGCCGAAGCCAAGTCTTTGTTCATCTGCGCCTTACGCATGGAGAGGCTGGCAAGCGTAAGCATTGCAGGCGGTGCTGCCTTGTGCTTGGGCGCATTCTCCAAAATCCAGTTTGCGTGCGTGGCAATCTTGTCGAAATCGCCGGTGCGGGCTGACATATTCATCAAGGTCTCACGCACTCCTGCATGGTGCGCAGGCTTGAGCTCTTCAAGGAGCTTCTCTGTGGCTTCCAGGTGCTTCTTCGAGATTTCCGTAAACTCTTCGCGGCTCTTGGCTGAGCGGGGACTCGGAAGATCCGCCGTCGCAAGTTGAATACGCCAGTCTGCGTAGTCTTCGTGATCGGGGAACTTCTCGGCCAGGGTAGCGAGGGTCTTCTTACCGGCGTCCTTGTCGTCAAGCGACTCCTGAAGCGACAAGAGAGCTTGCAAATCCTTCACTTCACCCGATTCCGCGAGCTTCTCAACGATCGGGCGCGCCTTGTCGAACTGCATGCGGCCCATGTAGAGCTCGCTCAACTCACGCTGCATCGCGGGGTCATCTTTTTTGGCTTCGAATGCGGCAAGCTTGGCTACGAATTCCTTTTCGTTCTAGGCGACTTCTTCCATGCCCTCGACTAGCGTGGCGGTGGACTTGCGCTTGAAGTTCTTCTGCAATACGGCGCCGTCCGCAGACAGTCCGAGCAACGTTGGGTACCCACCGATGTTGTAGCGTTTCATGATGGCGGTATCGGAGGGGGTCTTGTCCTGCCCACCGAGAAGTTTGACAGCAATAAACTTGTCACTGAGAAGGTTGCTACCGTCTTTGGAGAACACACGGTTCTCCATGGCTTTGCAGGGGGGTCAGCCCGGACGTTCGCGGCCGAAATACAGGAAGACGTTCTTGCCTTGTTCTTTGGCAAGCTTGAAGCCCTCGTCTAGATCCTTGATCCACTGGACGGTTGTCGGTGCTTCTTCTTCTTTGGGCGCGTCGTCGGTCTTTTCTTCGACCTTCTTGTCTTCTTTGGCGTCTGCGCCAGCGTCATCTTCGGCGTAGGCCGGTACCGCGGTCACAGCGACCATCAACATGCCGGTCACGGCACGCCGCCACCAAGCACTCGTTTCGGGAAAGTTGTTCACGTAAAAGCTCCGTGGGAACACCAGATCGGTACTCCAGTCCATGTGAGGGCGCGCCACGAAAGATTGGCGCAAGGGGCGTCATGCTATCCCAGGCCCGCGGCAATACGTGTGGCGGAGCAGTGTCCGAAACTGTAATGGGACTATCGTTAACTATTGGAAAAAGCGATTGTGAACATTTGAATTTGGGATGCAATTCGAGCGAATTGGCGACGAAACACCTATTGAATCGGATTTCCACTTGATTCGGACCCTGCATCGGGTCGATCAGGGAAGGCTGAGCAATTTCTGGTCTGTCGAGAAGCGCCTTGCGTGGTCACCCTCCACCTCACATCTCCCAGTTTAGAGCGTGCTTAGCAGTGGCAACTGCAAATGTCGACCGCGAGACTTTGGACGGTGGTGAACGCTCTGCAATAGCGCGCTGCTTAGGTCCAGGGACTTCGCATTTACCCGAAATCACCACATCCTATGCATTATCAAACTGCCTCATCCTCACCCGCGCAGGGACCCTCTGTCTCGCGCACCCCGCGCGTTGACTCAAACGAACGCGGAGTTGTACTTCTTTGGACGGCCCTCTCGCTTCTCCTGATCATGGGGATCATCGTGGCCGGCATGGGCAAGATCAAAGCCCTCGACAAGATCTCCGATGTCGAATTTACCGGCACAGGACATGCCCGTGAGATCGCCCGAGCAGGTCTCACCGACGCCTACGCATGGTTTCGGCGCCAGCAAATTCAGCCCGTCTACGCATTCGCACCTCAGCTCGACCTGGCAGCCGATCCCGTCGTCAACGAGACAGAAGATCCTTCGATTGGTATCGTTCGTACAGTAGAGATTTCGCCCGGCTACTGGGGGCGCTACGAAGTTCGACATGGCGTTGCGGCCGAGACGTTCGACGATCTCGATGGCGATGGCGTCTACACGGAGGGCGAACCCGTTATCGTCGATCTCGACGGCGACGGAAAGTGGACTCCCTCAAGCGGAACTCGTGATGTGAGTGGCGACCGCGATGTACTCGGCGCTGGAGCCAACTGGATCCTGCATTCCAGGGGCCTCGTGTTCCGGGTCGTTGACGAGTCCATTCCTGTAGACGTGCTTCCCAATCGCCGTATCGCAACTGCCGTGCTCGAGACCGAGATTCGGCGTCTTGCCTATGCGCCCCCCGCGCAAGCAGCGATTTGCGCTCCCAATGGTGGCGAAATCACCCTGGGCAATAACGCGCGTATTCGAGGTGGCGAAGACGACTTGGGAGCCGTGCAGTACGCGACGGTTGCGCATGCGTATTCCACGGGCGCTCCCATAAACTCGGGTGCGGAAGTCTACGGACCGATTACAGGCGTCCCCGACTATCGCGGAGATGTGACAGATGTCTTTGGCGTGTCGCACAACCAACTTCGCGGCATGTCCGACATTGGTACCTCCGACCCAGACAACGACCTGCCCAACCCCATGCCCGATTCCGCGATGGTCTATGTTGAAGGGACGGCAAACTTCACCGCGGATCGCCCTCTTCGCGGATCCGGTATCTTGGTGATTAAGGGCAACCTGAACATCGGCACGGGTTCGAACAGCTTCTACCAAGGCATGATCTATGTAGATGGCGACATCACCATCAACGGACCTTCGTACTTTCGTGGTCAGATCATCGCGACGGGGTCCGTCCATGTTTATGGATCTACGGGTGACTTCAGCGAGATCGAATACGACGCCACCATGTCGACCCTTGTGATGCGTCGATTGGGTCAGTATCGCTATGCCAAGGCGCCCTATACGCCCCTTCCCAAGTTGGGCGATGGTCGACCCGATGAGCGCCATATTGGTGGTATTCGTCGCCAGACCAACTTGCGCGACCCTGACAGTCCGTAGTCGCAATCTCTGATTCCGCGGGCTCCCAAGGCCGCGAAATGGACCTCGTCATTGAATGGCTTGCGCTCAATCCGAATTCATGCCGATAGCGTGTCGTCGGGGCAGGGAATCCTCGCCCCCACATGTCCCGCCTGCCTGTAAACACGTTGCCTCGCAATTCGGCCCCACGAGCGGGAATGTCTCAAATTTGTAGGGCCAGTTGGCCGATAGGAAGCCGTCGTTCCGTACCTGGATCGACCACTGCGTGATGTGGTCGGTTAAGGCATAGATGGATACGAGGAGTTCCCATGGCCCAAGCTCGGCAAACATCCCCCGGCAATGAACATGCGGCTCGAGATGGCACCGCACGTCGTCGCGTTCTTGGATTCAGCTTTATTGAAGTGCTCATCGCTATGGTGCTGCTCACCATCGCATCGATGGCCGGAATCGCGTACGTGACGCGGAGCACGGATCACTCGCGTTGGACGCAAGATCGAATTTTCGCCCGACAAAAGGCGCTCGCGATCCTCACCGAGCTTCAGACGTTTGTCGAAGGGGGCAAGGGAGAGGTCGCGGCGGACCTCGATGGCTTTGACGACGGAATCACGTATCGCGAGAACTTAACGGTCAACCCCGATCCTACGGATCCCGGTGCTTTCGCACCCGCGGATAGTGCCGTTTCAGGCAACACACGCGACGCCGGTATCTGGCGATGGCATCGTCAGATTTGGGTCAAGCACTTGAACGGTATTGCCACGCGCGACCTCCGAGTGGTAACCGTGCGAATGTTCCGTTCTCATCGTGGCGATGCCTTGCCCGGCGAGAAGATGGCCGATGTATCCGCCATCATTCGAACGGCCGGAGATGCGTTTCCCTCTACACAAGTTCACGATATCTACCTCCTTGCGCTTGAGAACATCCCTGGCTGGTGGGTGCACATGGAGGCCATTCAGCCCTTCTTTGAAGCGGCCCTCATTGAGATGGAGAACCGCAACCCAGGTCTTGAGTTCAGAACGCACTGGATCACAAAGACTGGGTACGGCCGAGACGAAGAGTACGCGCCCTACACCAACAAGGTTCGTAGCAGCCGCGCGACGACACCTTGGACCTACTTCTATCCCGGAACCATGCCCGCCGGGTCGGCTTCCGGTCGCTACTATGTATCCGACAAGATTGCGGGACACATAAATCTTGACGGGCAGTGGTCGCCTACGTTTGCCAACGGCCTTGAGCTGCCTGAGGGCTTTACCGACACGAACGGCAACGGTCGTCGCGACCCCGGTGAGTCGTACGTGGATGCGAACGGCAACAGCGAGTTCGATATCGGCAACGAAGTTCCCTACGCGATCGCCGATCACCAAAACAACTGCAAGCGGCATCCCGATGCCGAGGGTCATTTTCAGGCGCGCATTGCGGCCAACTTGGATGAGGACGAGACGCCTACATGGCGCTTGTTGCTCGATCGCATGATCATGGATCCTGACAAGTACAGGAACGCGATTCTTGTCAACTTGCATGGTGAGCTCCTCCCCATGCCTCCCGTACGCAACTACAGCGACGCAGCAAAGATCCCCACGATTCGTCCGGGTTGGCGAGCCGTCACTCACCCAGAGCTCCTGCGCCCCGCGCGTGTGGCCGGCGATGACTCGGCGTCGGACGCGCCGGCGTTCCGCGTTTATGCATATAAGACACAGTTCATTGGCACGGCAGGAAACGAGCAGTACACAACGCAAGATGAGTTGTTCATGGATGCCAACAACGACGGTGTTTGGCAGTCGACCGAGGCGTATCAAGATCTCAACGGAAACGGCAGGCGCGATTCGCGCATTCCACTCACCGTAGCGATCCCCGGTGGCGACTTTACGTCCGCCATCAACCACCCCACAGCTCCCTCACTGACGCTTAAGAGCTTGGCCGGCGGGATTGACACTGACGGTGACTCCGCCGACGAGCCCTACTCAGACTGGGCCAACGCAGTTCACTTTCCTGAGAGCATCACCGACACGAACGCCGACGGGATTCGTCAGGTCAAGGAGGACTTCCTTGATTTGGACGGAAACGGAGTTCGTGACGACGACGATCCCTGGCACGAAGTCGATGGCGACAACGTCTATACCGATGTGACCGAGAATCTCAAGGACAACAACGGCAACGCCCGTTATGACCAGGCACGTCCCGCCGAGCGGTTTACGGATGGCAACGGAAATGGTGTTTGGGATAACGCCGAGCCCTATTGGGATCATAATGGCAACGGAAAGTGGGATCCGCCCACGAACCCCACTCCACCGGTTTACGCGGGCTGGGACACGTCCTATTGGGGCAACTCTGTCCTTACCGACTCCTACATCTTTGACTACGGCGAGCCGTTTCTTGATCGAGATGCGAGCGGGTCCTACTCCTACAAAGAGCCTCTCTATGACGCCAATGGAAACGGCGTTCATGACGGTGGGTACGAGCGGGGAGAAATGTGGTACGAGTCGCGTTTCTACACCGCGGAGAACACGACGCTGATTCAGCTCTACGGCACGCCTCTTGAATGCCACCGCACTGCTGGTCAGGGGCTGCCTGCTTCGAATCGCTTGTATGACCTCGACTACATTCCGTGTCCCACACCGGATACCGTCGCAGGCGTAGATCGCTATGAGCGCGATCTTTTCTCTTCGGTCGATGCCCCCGTCAATACGGCGAGGTGGCGCATCACGATCCCCACTCCTGCAATCCGCTCAGCGATGGCGATGCCTCCGGGCTCCAACAACGGAGACGGCGTCGATAAGCTCATTTCGCTCTCCACTCGGTGGGGGCACAGCCTTACCACGGGAAGGCGTTGGCCCACGCGGGACCAGCCCGCCAACATCAGCCGTAGTTATTGCTACTTCCACGAATCCGTAGACACGGTTCCGTTTAGCGAGCGCTATCAGTTCATGGGTGATCCACGTCACTCGCCCTACGCCGACACCGATCGCAACGGGGCAACCGCGGCGCACGGGTACAACTGGTACTTCGATGACTTCAAGGACTCCACGGGCGACTATGGATCCGATTGGTTGGCCTTTGACAACAGCCGCATGCTGCATGGTTGGAAGGGCGGCCGAGGCTCATCCCACGATCTGCCTCGATTGATGTATTGGCTCCGCACCGCGATTACGAGATGCCAAGCCGTTTACACCACGTTGACGGGGTATTCGTACTTCTACATGTCCGTCGGCGGCGACGTCGGGTACGACTCGGCCAACGGATACAACGACAGTATTCCTGTGGACGGCAGGCCCTTCGGATTGCCTGGAGACGTCTACGAAAGCACCATCACCGAGCGCGGCACGACTTCGATTCGTGGCACGCTCAAGTTCATGCGCTCCAACGATGGCGTCAATGCCGGCATTCGCAGTGGCGGGCACTGGTGGTCGAAGCCATGGATGGGTGAGCTCTTTGACGATCGCGTCTATTCGACCCAGTGGGCTCCATGGGGGAACCTCCGAGCCAACGAAGGCTCCAACGCGAATGAATTCCGAATCATGCGACGTGACCTTGCTCCTACCAACCAAGTTCCGGAAGGTACCGAGTTGACCAAGTGCTTCTGTCTCGTGCAACGAAGTGGATGTACATCCTTCTTCAACATTGGAACCAGCACCAGTACGTTCCATCACAAGTTCTCCGGAGGCGACGGAGCCGTAGCAGGTGAGGGGACCGAGTTGTCGGACAACTACAGCTTCCCCTTGCCCGATTTGGTGTACATCAACAGGCCCTTTGGCTTGGCACTGAACGAAACGGGCGTCGGTAGCGAGTTTGACA
>JAVJHY011853546.1:0-35052 GCA_035593235.1 Phascolosoma agassizii
GTTAGGCAGTGATTTTGTCGCTGAAGAATTGAACACTCCTGATGAACCGGCCTTGCCTGAAATCGCAAAGTTCCCTGAAGACGCTGGCATCAGTATTGCGCCAACTAAGGGGGTTGTAGTTGAGCAGATTCAGCTTCCAAAGCGAAAATCGTCTTCAACTATTCGTGAAGAACTGATCGCTGTCATTTCGGATCGTGAAGCGGTCGCCATCAGTACCTCGCTTGAAGTCTTTCTCGATGTTCCTACGATTGGAATCCATTCTAACGCTCGTAAAAAGTTTATCGACCTTGATCTATCGGTGAATGACTTCAACCAATTATACAATGCGCTCACCGCCATCAAAAGTGAGATCGAAAAACTATGATGGAAGCATCTTTTGTCACAAGCTCTGATGGGGT
Source organism: Phascolosoma agassizii (assembly GCA_035593235.1). Taxonomy (NCBI): domain Eukaryota; kingdom Metazoa; phylum Annelida; class Sipuncula; order Phascolosomatiformes; family Phascolosomatidae; genus Phascolosoma; species Phascolosoma agassizii. Next base: position 399 of record JAVJHY011853546.1, read on the forward strand.
TGGGAGGGTCATTGATATAACCCCCGATGATATAAGCCCTGATGTCCCAGGAGCTTCGGTCACTAGGCTCGGACATGGCTTTATGTCGATCAATCTCACTCAAAGCCAATGGGATCGAATGGAATTGAATGCCGTTGTCGCTGGACAGCCTTATTCGGTCAGTGGTACTGGAAAGCTTTACCACGTTTACGAAGGCAGATGGCATGAAATCACTGCTGAAACCCTGCCACCAGAAATGTACCCAGTCCTTATCAATAAGCATACTGGCGCTATATACACGTTCGATGACAAGCCTCAAGCTTTTATCGAGTGGAAACAAGACGGATGCTTGAGTATCGCCTTTTGCGTGCGGATTATGTCTGATTTAAATAAGAAGGAAAACACATGAATACACTTACAGAATACCCTGAAATTCCAGCCGAAGAAGCGACACTCGAAAGCAACTTGGAGCCTCTGGCCGACCGTGTTGTCTTGCGAGTGAAAGAAGAACCAAATAAAAGCAAGGGCGGTATCATTCTGCCCGGTGCAGCCAAGCAAGCACCGCAAGAGGGTGAAGTCCTCGCTGTAGGGCCAGGAATCCACTTTGACAACGGTGAGCTAAAGCCTATGCACTTGAAGGTCGGTGACACAGTTGTATTCGCCAAGTTCGCTGGCATCGAAGTTGAACGTGAAAAGGAAAAGTTGCTGGTTGTCTCAGAACGTGACATCGTAGCTGTCATGAAAAAATAGACCGTTCCTCAAGCTGAAGACCGAAACATATTAAACCGTGTTTCGGTCTTTTCTATTTAATGCAAAAAACATGGTTAAGATGCTTGACTTTACTCAGCATAAATGTTATGATTAATTTATAAGGTTAAGTAAGCAAAACGCAAGTGAAAGAGGCCCACTATGAATTCAACTCAAATGCCCGAAAGACTCAAAATGATCGCAGAAATTATGGAAGAAAGTTTCGTGATCCACGCTGTTTGGAACCGCACCGAAAAAAAATATGTCATGCGTCCAATGTCAGGATTCATGAACGGTCGCTCATTCGATACAGACCTTGATGTGATCGTCACCACTATCGATGACGAAGAATACAAAGGGCAATTCAAATGCTCACACTTACTTCTCTCTCATGGTCAGTATATCGCTGGCCCTGTCACCGCAATCTAAATCAAAATGATAGGTCGAGAAAAAACGATCTATCATTCGCTATTAATCAGGGACAGCAAGTGATGCTGGGAAAATAACTTAAAAAACATGGTCGAAACGCTTGACTTTTAAATAACATCTATGATAAGATGTAGTTATAAGGTTAAGAGATTAAATAAACGAAACGGGGACGCTATCATGGGAATGTTTGACTACTTAGAAATCGGTGATGTTGCAGTTAAAGAAAAAGCTGAAGTTGATGTTTACGCCCTTGCTGCTGAAGAAGCTGAGTACGAAAATTTAGGTCATTCAGTCTTCATGGAAAGCCAAGAAGAAATCGCTGCTGTCGCCACCCCAACATTGACATATCGTCAACGCCTTGACCAACTCGCTAAAACCGAATTTTTGGTCGAGTGCCAATGGGATCATAAAAAACGCAGTTATCGAGTCCGTCCCTATGCTTCTGTCATGAAGGGCAAGTCGTTTGTTTTCTTTTTAAACACTCGCACCCCATCAGGAACAAAGGGGCTGAGAGGCCGTGGTAAGATCTTTAAGTGTGAGTCGCTTGAACCCAACGCAAACGCTACCCAGTATATCGCTAAAGGCTATTTTGAAGAGGTTCATGTATGAGGCTATGGAGTCTTCACCCCCGCACGTTTGATGACAAGACGCTGCGGGTTTGGTTCAAGGATACGATGATTGCACAAGATGTGCTGGTTGGAGGGCTTAGAAGTGTCGGTGTCAGTCAGATAGATCGATTCCTGAATGACGAACACCCGGTCGAGGCGGTTTGTTATTACGCTCACTATATCGCTGACGAGATGGAGGCCAGGTGGGACTTTAAAGATCGTGATCTCATTAAGCTATGCAGAGACGAGCTTTCTATCATCAATAAAAGAAGGCTCATATCAAGCGCTCAGTTCCAGCGAGAAATGAAGCTGATGTTCAGGCTCATCCAGAAGAACGACCCGGATTTTTACATGTCGCTGTTAATGAGCGCATACGACACTACCGTCCCACCATGCCACCCGCTATTCAATATCGATACTGACCCATGCAAAGACATTGAGCCTTGGGAGAAAAGTTCGGAGGTCGATCCATTTTGACACCAGAAGAAAAATCAAAGGCAGTAGCAAACTTGCTGACCCGTACCGTATCAAATTTGATGCGGGTCAAGATGGCTATGAGGGATATCGACTCAAGCGACCCAGAGCTTATGGCTGAGGGGATGTCTAAATTCCTCGGCAGAAAATTGTCTGATGAAGAGCGTAAAATAATTTTAAGATTACGTGGTCGAAACGCTTGACTTCTGATGGGAAATATAGTACACTTAAAGAAGGTAATAAACGGAGGCGATCAAATGGATAAAGACTATATAATCGGGGTTGCCGACAGATGCGTAAAGTGTGATCAGGCTGTCATGTCTGTGAAGCGAGGCAAGAAATTACTGAAGACCATCTTGCTCGGTGAAAAGAGACAGGGAGGTAGGTGTCTGACTTCCTATACCGCCCATGAATGCCCCAAGGAGGAAACGATTGAACAAATTTGATAAAGTGCTTAAAGTGGCTCAATCTGGAAAAGACGGGATTGATATTAAGTCGAAAAGTAAGGATCTGAATCGGAAGGTTGAGTTAACCGTGATGCAAGGTCAGCTTGAGGCTTTTTACCAGCGAAGTGCGAAGGCAAGTATAGTGGCAAGGCAAGAGGCTGTCAAGCAGTGGGCAATCGGTAATATGCTATTTGATCATGCCTCGCTTTCATTGGTGATCAAAAGAGACATCGAGATCGGTGTGAAGTCAAAAAAGAATCTGTCGAAGCTGCTTAAACTGACTCACGGAATGCTTGAGAACTATATTGACGGAATGCCAGCGAGAAATGAAGACATACAGACAATTGTGGCTTATTATGGAAGCCTAGTTTTAAAGGAGAATGAAAATGATCTTATCGGATAATTGGATCAAACGGATGGCAGAGGAAGAGGGGCTTTTCACCCCTTTTGCTGACGAACAGATTCAGAAAGGGGTTCTCAGTTTTGGTGCTTCTGGATTTGGCTATGACATGCGTTTAGGACGTAAGTTCAAAGCCCGTAAAAGTGATCAATACATGGCGAACGTGATTGACCCCAAAGATAAAACGGCTGAATATCGTGACATCGAGTGGAAGCCGGGTGACAGCATCTTTGTCGCACCGAATTCAACGATGCTTGCTGAGACTATGGAGTCGATTAAAGTACCTGATAACGTCCTGGCCTTACCCATAAACAAATCAACCTATGCCAGATGCGGTTTGATTGCCAATGTGACCCCGTTCGACCCCGGATTTGAAGGGATTATCACGATTGCGCTGGTAAACCCCTTAGACGACTACATACGCATCTATCCAGAAGAGGGCATTATTCAGGTGATGTTTATTCAAGGAAACGAAGTGCCAAACGAAACATATAAAAGTAAAGGTGGTAAATATCATGGTTCAACCGGAATCGACACAGCCAGAATCAAAGGTTCCTGATTTAAGTTGGGAAGAGGCGCTGCATCTCATTGAGTTGTACTGCTATCGTGCGACAGCAGATTATAATATCATTGTGTTTTGGACATCCAAAGGCACATTCATGAAGTTCCAGCTCGCTGACACTCTCAACCTACTCACTCAGGCCACGTTGCTCATTGATCGGACTCGAAAAGGATTCTCGGATTCTATGGGTATCAGTCCGACTGATGAAAATCTTGAGTGGAAGTATGCCATGGTCTATGACAGCTTAGATCGCAAACAGACATTGCTTAAAAGCCAGTCTGCACATTTTTCACTCATGTTAAAAACGGCTCAGGAAGCCGAAAAGAAATTGGAAAAAGAAGGTAAGTAATGGTAATGACTAAAGAGGAAAGCAAAACGCAAGTCGAAATGTCCGATACAGATTTGTGGAATCTTAGAACCAATGTGTTTGATGACTTTTATGGACGTGCGCATTCACCGTCTGACGCACAGGCCAAGCAGATTGCTGAAGTGACGGGTATTGGAACAAGGGCCCTACTTCAACATTCAGATGTAGGTGCCCGGGTTCGAGTACTCACTGAACCGGATTATCATGCCACTCTAAAAATGATGCTCAACGAATGGGCTATTGATGAGTTGAAAACGTGTGGCCTACTTGGGAAAGACGGTGACTTTTATCCGACATGGATTCGGATGAGTCGCAGCACTCCCTTTATCGTTTTGATCCCGTACTTCTGGAAAAAACGTGTGTCCTATGTCAGAGCTTTGGATCCGATAAACAAAGGTGTGTGGGCACCGAGTGCTCCAATGATGTCTCCCTATCGCCTGAACGATCTTAGAAGCCATAAGAATGTCGTTATATTCGAGTCGGAGCTGGACTGCATGAAGGCTCTTGATTTGGGTGTAGCAGGGATCTACGACACAGGTGTGGTCGGTCTTCCTAATTGGGCTGGAAGAAACAAGTCGTGGAAGAACGAATTCATCGGCAAGCGGGTCTGGCTTGTGAAAACCAGCGGTGACAAAGAAGTCGCTTATGCTAATCTCGCTGACACCCTTCGTGAATCATGTGAGCTGGTTTCTCAAATTCGCCTCGGTGAAAATGAAGAAATGGACGTTATTATTCCCATCATTCGTGAAGAGTGCAAATACAATCGTGAACAGTTTCTTTATTCGGTGATCGCTGGCGGTGCCAAAGTCATGAAAATCCAAGAGATCGCTGAACTGATGAGTGGCGCTTGTAAAAAATGGAATGTTGGAAATCTCAGATCATGGGCCAACGTTTCTGGGCTGTCCAACAAGTGTGATAAGGCTCATCATAAGGACTATAACCCACAGGATTTTGCCTATATCGGCTTGCTACAGGCTGCTGGATACAAGATGAGTGAAATGCACAAGCACTTGCCGTTTGATGAGGTCAGTCACAAAATACCTGGCCTTAATGTAAATAAGGCAGAACCCACGATCACAGATGCGCTCCCAGAAGCCCCATTTACAACACCCCCAAGAAAGCTGGAAGATCTCATGGCTGATACATCGGATAAGGTTATCTATGATCTCGGTGAAGTAAAGCTCACGGTTCCGGGTGAAGGTAAATTGCTCAAGGCTGATGGTGAGGGCGTCCAGATAAATGGGTCTAACGAAGAGTTAAACAGCCTTCAGATGATGCTCAAGTACTGCTCGTTCATGACTGAACATGTGAAAGACATTATGAAGCATGATTCAGAGCCGGCTATGAAGGAATTCCTGCAATCAGGGGTTAAAGACCTTAAGTCAAATGTCGAAGACCCGCTTGCTGATATTGACGAAGCTCTCATAACTATTGTAGACAGTCTTGAGGCGATTGAGTCACTTGTCATCACCGAGGCTTACAGATCAGGACGGATGAAGCTGATATGACAACTATCGCAGGTATGGTCGGTGAAGGGTGGGTCACAATGGTCTGTGATTCACTATTCCACGATGAAGACTATCAATACGAAAGTAGCGTGCCAGTAAAGATTATCCGATTTACGGACTGGATGGTCGGTGTGGCAGGAAGCGTTCGCATTCTACAGCTGATCCAGTTTCATTCGTTCCCAGAATATATCAAGGGAAGCGACCCGGTAGAGTTTCTTGTGACAGAGTTTATCCCAGAGCTTAAAGAGCTGCTGGATGACAATGATTACCTTGCAACATCGGAGCATGGTGAATCGTGCATGAATGCTGAATTGCTCATAGGCTTTCGAGGCTCTCTGTTTCGGATCAACAAGCACTTTTCCGTTCTCAGTTCTATCCACCCTTACGATGCAGCCGGGTCTGGTGAATTGATCGCACTTGGTGGACTTGGGATTTATCACAGCCAAAATGGTTATCAAGAAAATGAGAGCCTTAAGAAAATGTCAAAGCAATCGCTCTATACGGTGATGCTCGGTTGCCGAAAACACGACATGTTTACTGGTGGCAAAGCCAGGTATTTTGAAATAAATAATGATTACTTTGAGGTGGATTCTGATGAATGAAAAATTCGTTCTAAACATGAATACCGATGGCAAAGGCAGAACGCTTGAAGACATCGTTCCTGATAACGGAAAGCGAACACGAATCAAGGTTGATGCGATCCATGCTGCATTGACTCATGACAAGTTTATCAAACAGTGGGACTCGAAAGTTAGCGAGGCTGTCGGGAAGCCCAAGGGATCTTTCATCGATGTGATCCAGAAGAGAGCGAGGTCTTGGTATCTCAACCATAAAAACGAGTGCCAGCCTAACGACTGGTTTTTCTCCCAAGACGCTCTAGAGTTTTTCGAGGAAGTTGTCGGCAAAGACGTATTGGAGGTTATTCGTGATTCATCTGAGAATGAGGGGATCGACTAAAACATTTTGTGGGATGAAGCCTTGCTTGAGCAATCCGTTCACCGCATACATTGTCGCTAAAGTGAATCAAACCTACAAAGTCTCAATCACCAATTTCTATCAGCAAAGTACAACATTCAATTTATCGGAAATTGAAGTCAGCTGCAATGCTTGTCTTAATAAAAAACTAAAACTAGAGAAGGTTAATCGAAATGCCAGAGACAAAGTATAGCCCGATGCAGGGTGGGGTTGAATACGAGGCGTATTGCGTATGCCCAACGACCAAGCACATTCCCCAATGGTATCAAAACGCAGACAATATTCAGCCCGACATACTGGGTGGCGTGACCGTTGAGCAACCAAACGGAAGGGTTGATCGTGCTGCCCTTGGTGACTACATCCTATTCAATGAGAAGACTGGTTTTTTTGCTGTTCTGAGTGAGATAGCGTTTAAAAGATGTTTCAAACCAGTCACAGCACAGCAAGACTCACAATCTAAAGCGTTACAGGCACTTTTAGGTACATCAAGACCAATAGACGAGATAGCGTTCATCCTTGGCGAAGTAGAGGGCCTTGTCAGTAAATGCTACGACAATGAAGAACTGGGAGTCCACATTTACGAACTCTGGGAAAAGATTGAGGCTGGAACATGGCGATAGATTTCAAGGCTATACTCGATGACAGCGATAGTCACTGTAAATTCAAAGACGTTGAGAATAAATTCAGTAACCGAGCAGACCTTCACGCCCTCATATTGCTAAGTGGGAAAATCAAAACGAATGAAGGGATTATTCAAGCAGCCGAACACGACTGTGTTTTCCTGAATTTCACACTCGAACAGGCCAACGAACTTTTGACAGCTGACGAAGCGGTCGATTTAAACAGATGCGGTGTGGGCTTGTGCGAATACGAAACGAACCTTATTATTTCCGTTTAATAAAAACAGTTGACAAGTCATGGTAAATATAGTATGCTTATTAGGAAGTGAGAAACAAATAATGCAAATCAGAAAAAGCGATCCTATTGAACAGGCCACAGTGAAGTGACAAGGATGAGGCTTGAAGTCTCTTCTAAAGAAGGTTTTGAATGGGTAGAGAGGGGCACTATGTGCTTCGTCAGAGATGATGAAACCGGGAAAGTATATAATGGTCGGATTATAAATGAAGACCAAGTAGGCCCAGGAAACTTTTGGCCAGTCATGGAGATTCACCCGCACTCATGCCAGAAGTCACAGCCTCCCAAAGTGTTCGCTGGGACTGCTGATGGGATTAGAGTATTCACTCTGCCCCCTGAGATGCTGAATAGAGGGCACGCATGAAAGATAGATTGAGGACACACATGAAAGATAGATTGAGAGAATACGAGCCTGTATCCATCGAGATTACAATCGCCCATCTATCCCAGCTTTGTGAAGTTAATGAAAATGCCATGGTTCAAAGACATGAGAATCCCCATTCATTCCGTGGGTATTATGGTGACCTTGCTTTAGAGCCTGTAGTAAATGAACAAATGACTGTAAAAGAACTTTTGAATCTGTTGAAAGGATGCGTTGGCGATCAATACGAGGGCTGGAAGGGAGGCTTGTTTGTAATGACCCTTCAGTCTGATGTCTACAGCGCTCATGAGGGCGAAACAAACGGGAGCGTTCCGTTGATAACAGCGATAAAGAGCAGTAAAGTGGCTGCTCAGAATGGCCCACTGAAATACAGAAGGACTTGTGGAAACGAACCTTTTGAAGCCTATCAATTAGGACATCATGAAATCCCTCAGTGGTACATGGATATTGACGAAAGCATTATCCACCCAGAACTTGGTGGCGGTGTCAGCATTGAAACTCACCTGGGCCTAAAGCATGTCAGGCTGAATGATTGGGTCACCAGAAATGATTCGGGCGTGATTATGCCAGTCTCAAAATCTGAGTTCAACGAATCCTTCAAGCCGGTAGATCCACATGAGTCCAAGCACGCTTGGATAGCCCAATCTCTTCAGCGCCTAATCGAAACCGGATATAGCAATGAAGATCTTGGGATATACGTTCAAGAACTCTGGGAAATGGTCGAAGATGGGAGATGGGAAGATGAGTGACTTTCGTTCGTATATGCAGATATTGATTGCGTATGCCATGCTTTCTGAAGCTCAGTCAATGTCAGAACCAAAGAAGCTGAAGAAGGCAAAAACTTACAAAGTCAGGACTTTCGGGAAGCGAAAGAGAATGCCAAATCGCAAGAAGCGCTCTCCAAAGAATCCGAGAGGTAAAAAGAAATAAGTGGGGCACTAGCATTGAGGGCGGTGAAAAACGTACCATAACATGCCTAGAATTTATAGGAGTAATATCACTGGTTGTGATTGCTTTCATGGTTATCCTGTAAGCCGTGTTATTCCTGAGTGAAGCAGTTATGATGCGGCAAGACGTTAAGCAAATTAAGATGGAGCAAATTAAGATGAAGCTCATTGAGCTGAAAGAGGATATTGATGGACGGTAAAAGTAAGTACACAAAAGGTAATCTTGAGGAGCAAATCAGACGACTTGAGGAGTCAATCAAGGATAAACAGGCTTCAGTTGCCAAGACAAACAGAAACGCCAAGCAATTCGAGAAGAAAATGTCTGCTTCAATCAGCAATGACACCCGATTTCTGAACTGGTTGAATGAGAAGGTTGGTACTTTCCAGTGACTAGAGGAAGGAAAAGACATGTCATTCTACTTAATGGGCCACCCGGCTCTGGTAAAGATGAGTTCGCAAGGGCTCTCGTAAATAACCCAAGACGCAGAATCCATCACGTAAGATTTAAAGATCCTTTGATCAAAATGGTTTCTGCTATTTACACCGTGGACGTGGATGTAATCGAAAGAATGCTTTTGGATCAGGAAGAAAAGATGAAGCCCCTGGATATGTTTTGGGGTTCCAGCCTAAGAGATGTTTTGATCCATACTTCAGAGAAGGTGATCAAGCCAAATTTTGGGAGTGACTATTTTGGGCGTGCTATGCAAGACTGCGTTTTTGACAGACGATATCTTTCAAACGTATTTGTAGCATCTGACCTTGGATTCGCAGAAGAGATAAATGGCCTAAAACACCCAGACATTGTGTTTCATCCTTTGAAGCTGTACCGTGACGGTAAAAATTTTGATAACGACTCACGCTCATACATTGACGATGAGATTTTCGGTGTGGCATCGGAACGTTTTGACAATAACGGATCACTCGAGAGCCTTGAGAATATCGCTATCTCATATTTGGATGCGATCCTGTGAAGGCGTACCGAGTATGCTGTAGTTTCGGTTGCCTAAAATGCAAGAGTTGTGGATGCAACCATGATGGAGTGACACCCACAACTGAAGAGACGATTGCTCTTAATCTAGTCTGACGGGATCCATCATTGTTCCTGTAGGCTCTTGCCTCTGATTGGTCTTCTTCTGGCCCATACTCTGGATTATTGAAAACACGTCTTCACTTTTCTCACACGGCACATCAGCGCCCTCTGTATAAATGATGTTTTCCAATGCGGGGGATTTCTGCATCACTTCTGACTTGGCACCGGATAAAATCTCATAGTCTTCCATAAGCGTAGCGTGTGCTGTCTCAACCCTCGCAATTTCGTGATTGAGCTTTTCCACTTCGTCTTGCAGTTCAGTTTCCAGTTTTTTGATCTTAGCGCTGTAGGCAAAATTTTCAGCCATTGACTGAATATAGAGAACGTTCTGTTTCGAGTGTTCTTTACGCCATTTGTTTACTTCATCAACCAACTTCTGTTGAGTGGCGATTGCAGCAGCCAAATCATCGAGAGCAATGTTTCGCTGTTCGACAACCGCTTCTATAAATCTCTCTGGATCCACCTCATCTAAGTCAGGTTTATAATCACCCCTGTCTTCAATAACCTTCAACGCCTCTTCACAAACTAATGCTATATGATCCATATCTTGTCCTTTTGATGTCATTTAATTTACCTCTGAAGTAAGTATACCACATTTATTAAAATATATGGTGAAGACACTTGACTTATCTTTGAAAGTTTGTTATGATTGAGGAAGGTAAGACAAGGAGGTAAGCGAGATGCTAAACAGATTGGTAATGCAATATCAGATTTCACGTTATTTCGTGAATAACCCAGACATCATGACTTCAATGGTTGAACATGGTGATCACGAAAAGTGCTGGCTCTGCAAGCTCCAGGCGAATCCGGTTATCGTTCTTTATGATGAGGTAGTTTACAAAGCTCATCCCCACGGTAAATTTTCAGGACGCTTTAATTTAATGCTTGAGATCGATGCTGACAACTGGTATATCGGATGGCCTTGGGCTGATGTGAGATCCACCAAAGATAACGGGACTGTTTTTCATCATATCACCCACAAGAGACGGGAGAAGCTTGCAAATGGCTAGAATAAGTAAACGTGCGATGGAAAGGCATGATCAGGCAGAGAAATTACTGCTTAAGGACGTGCTGACGTTCGATGACAAGCAATTTGTGATAGAACACTGGCTCGAACACGCAACTCACCGTATTGAACACTCAGGAGCCTTTTTCACGCCCTATGATTTGGGACGTGCATTCTCAGTCGAGATAGGCCAGCATTCAGGGGAATTAATCGATGTGTGCGCTGGAATTGGGTCACTTGCCCTTCATGTTCAGAGAAACAACCCTGATTCAAGGTTTACATGCGTAGAGCTCAACCCAGATTACGTCAGGGTAGGCAAAAAGATTATGCCAGACGCAAGGTGGATCACTGGAAGTGTGTTCGATGTAATCCCAGATCTGAATGAGTCGTTTGATCTGGTGATATCAAACCCACCCTTCGGCAAGGTTGCCACGACCGGGAATTCGCCCAGATATAAAGGTGGCGATTTTGAGTTTCAACTGATCGACCTGATGGCAGACTATGCTGCGTCAGGACTTTTCCTTTTGCCAAGAGAAAGCTGTCCCTTCATTATCGACCACCTTCGTCACAGCCCGAAGCCAGAAAATAAGATTTCAGAAAAATACAAGAGATTCACAAGGGAAACAGGAATGGCTCTTGTTGCTGGTGCGGGTCAAAGTTTCGAGGAATTTTCGACCGAATGGAAGAACACGAATATCACTGTCGAAGCAGCGTGGTGCGATTATGAATTGATAAAAGAAGCTAAAGCTGAATATGAGAATGTCAGAGAGGTTGCTCTCGATCCAAGTCGATGTCACACAAAAGCCACACAGCTTAGTCTATTTGGTGAATTGGTATGAAAACAGACTTGCACCGACTTATGGACTCCATGCCGACAAGGACGTGGAGATTTCTAAAGGAACATGGATCAGAATTTATAGTAAGCGACTTGATTGATTGCCTATTTGAAATGGAGCCCAGACAATGCTATTCAAACTGCCAGCAGATGATGAATTACTCAGACCTGTATTATTACTGCGAAGGCTACGCAATATCAAGACATATGCCGCTTCCAATTCATCACGCATGGTTGGTTCCAAAGAATTCAGCTGACGATGGAGAGCTTTATGTGATTGACCCCACTTGGGGCCGTGATTGCGAGGAGCATATTGGAACCTATTATTTTGGCTGCGTTTTCCCGACTGACTATGTGAATCACATCGTTAAATCAGAGCCAGATATGACGTGCATCACCGATAGGTATTATGGCAAATTTCGATGGAGCCTTGAGGCGGGTGAGCATAATTACATGGCCTCGAATGCCCAAGTGAAAATCGAAACACCAAATCAAGACTTCTATTTATCACAAAAGAAAATGATTAGGGCGAACAAAATATGATAAAAGCAAAAGCTGGATCGACCGTTTGGGTTCTCATGTGGGCCTATCGTGATTATGCTGAGGATGTAAAGATCAAGATATTTAATTCTTATAAATCCGCAAGAAAAGAGCTAGGCGAACTTGATGGATCGGTCGTGGTTTGGTCAGACATTGTAAGGAAACAAATCAATGATTGAAGCCCCACCCACAACCGAATCAATCATAGCGCTGGATGCCTATGAAACAAAAGCAGATTTGCTTCATTATTATGCTTATCATGAATCCGTCTTTGAATACGTTGAATATGGCGATTCAACAAGATACATCACCTTGGATGGTGAGCGCTATTCTTTTGAAGAGAGAATGACGTTTTGGCGAAGTGTTGCAGTCCAGAAGATCCAATATATACCCCACCTATATAATCTAGGCTGCTTCATCAACGGCTGGGGTCGCAGTACAGAAAGAAGGAAGTATCAATGAGAATGCCATGGAAGAAACAGAAGGTAGATTGGGTGTCGGAGGCCACAAGAATTCGTGATGGTAAACTTGTTTCCGCAGTTCGTGACGATCAGGAGTCAGCAGTCCTGACCCTTGACCATTTCATAAAAGATTCAGCTAAGATGAGTGACGAAAATAGATTGGCCTGCTACGAACGGCTGATTGTGGAGTTGTACGAATCACGCAAGCTTGTCTTCAGAGGGCGTACCATCCAAGGGGTCGAAGAGTTTGGGATAAAGCCAGTATGGACTGGATCAGTGAACGACAAGAATGTAATCAGCAGTGATGGCTTCGACATATTCGCAATGGTTCGCTCATTGTTCCCATCAAATTTCGCTCAAGTATGCGCAGCAGTCGTGGGGCTGATTCTACTTGAGAAAGACCAAGGGGATGGCGCTGAGTTCTGGAATGAGGATGAAGGGATCGTAATCCCGTGATATGGCTTTGTGCTGTCGCAATATTTATGTGCGGATATGCGTACCGCTACTTTGATTCCTAAACGCAAACGAAACAGCCTAATTGCAAATCAACCCACGGGACAATAAACTCTAATTGCAAATACACTGGGCGCAAATGCAACTATGAAAAAAATTTGGTTATTTTGAACATAATTAAGTAAAAACACTTGACTTATGAATCGAGGTATGAGATACTTAGATCAGTTAAGTAAAGGAGGCAAGCCCAATGAACGTAAGAATTTTGATTAAGGCGTTGTTAGAGTACCCGATGGACGCTGAGGTGTATGGACACAACATGGACATCACATCATTTAGTCTCGGTGCGATTATCAAGTCCACTGATAAAGAGGTTCCTGTAGGAAGTCCAACCCCAGAACAGTTTGGTTTCGATCACGAGCTTGAAGCTAATATCGAAGACGTAAAAGCAATATTTATAATTTAGGAGAATCGTATGAACGTTGAAGACTTGTATGACTACATTAAAAAGAATGGTAATAGTGAATTTGCCAAGCTATCTAAAGATGACTTGCTTCATGCAAAGGCTGGGTTTGAACTTAACAAGATGTCAATCGAACTTGCTCACCTATGCGTGCAGCTTTACCCAGACGTTAAAAGCATGGGCATCGAGAAGGCTATCGAAGTGGGCCTCAACCGAATTGCAAGCGGTAACGTGACAGCCGGGAATGCGTTCCTGGCACTTGACATTATGCGATTGTATGAAAAGGTTTCTGATTATACTCTGGCTGAAAATAACAGACGAAACGGACTCTAAATAAAATACGGTAAAGGTGTGTCATGAAGAAAAAGAAGGTGACTAAAAAACAGTTAGAAGTGCAGGTCTTAGAACTGAAGGCTCAACTCGCTAGTTCGTATCATTTCGCAAGTGTAAACCTAAACAAGCTGTCAGGCAGCAACTTAACTGGTTCCGGGGTCGTGTTACAGCTTAATTATCTCGGAGGCAAGGAGGCCATCAACCCTGTGATGATAAAAGATGGCTTCAGCCCAGAGACTATAAGAATGATCAAAGATGACATCGAAAGGAGCTTTAACCTGGCAGTCATGTTTCGTCCCGAATCCAGCAATGGTGACTTGAAATAATTAAAAAAGTTTAGTAACACCCCTTGACTTCTCATGGTATGTTTGGTATACTTAAAGCAGGTAAGTAAATAGGAGACAAACGCATGACAAACGCAAACGACATCGAGATTCAAGGGACTTTATTCGCATTCGTAGGGGTTGAAAATCAACTCGTAAAGTTGAGTGAGGGCTTCATGTCTCAACTTGGATTAAATGACATCGGGTGCCGACTGATGAGAGTCACCGTGACCAAAGGTCGAGTCCTCGATCTTTACAGTGTGAACGACTACGGAACCGACCGCCCATTGAACTCTGGTATTGTCATCTCAAAATCAGAGTTCAAGTCAATGATCGCTGACAGTATTCAACTTGAGGGTGTTTCTTGCTCGATCAGAGGTGCTAAATAATGCTTGTTCAAGAGTTCTTATGTCACTTTTGTCTCGACTGGAAAACTTTGGATGAAAGGCATCCAACGCCACTTGTTTGCAGTGAGTGCAATATACATCACGACACCGATCAAATGATCGAGGCTGATGATAAACGAATGGCGAAGTTAGTTGATGCTGCGCACGTACTGTCCACTGTAACAAGAGGTGTTGATGTGAAATTCTATGCGTTCATACGCTCGGGTTCGATTGGGATGCTTCAGACCGGGCTGAACGCCTTCCTAAAGGGTGATGATGCGTGGCGACTTAAATCGGTCAAAGTAATATCAAATAGTAGCCCTGTTGAAGAACGGTTCAAGATTACGGGAGAAGGTGCTATCACCTATGCTTCTGACCTGAGAAGAGAGGTAGTCGAAGAGTCCGTGATTTCTAAAAAAGAACTGAAGTCATTTATATCTAAAATAGAAGGAATTATCGGTGAAAAATATGATCCATTCTCAGATGAACTGCCACCATTCTAATGATTAGAAACGCAATCAACGCAGCAGTGCAGGAAAAGGCTATTCGAGATTTAAAGAAGGATATGGACATGATGTTCATGCGGTCAGAGTATTTGGAGATTCTTAAACAGCTCTTGTTGTCCAAGGAGGTGTCCATTCACCGTAACGAAGAGATTGATCCTCAGAACCCTTGCTACGTTGTTCTACCACCATACAATCAATCCTTAGTGATCGCTCAATTAGATTCACTTGAGGAAGCCAGGACATTTTGCGATTATGTCGGGCTGTATGTCTTGGAGGTTAAAGAATAAAGTCGCTCACATCAAATTAGACTCAGGAGAAAAGTCAATGACAGTACAAGTTAAAAAAGACGACAACGGAGGGCCTTTACTGGTCGCTATCATAATCCCATTAATCGGTTTTATCGTGGGGATGTCTGGGTTATGAGTTCAGGTAGAAAAGCCAACGACCTAATTGTGGATTTAGGCTCATCCAGACAACTTCGCATAAAAAAGGACGGTGCTGGGAAGGGCATGACGATATCGCTTTTGGACAATCACAGAAGTGATGGCAAGCGAATCTACCTGACTCATCAAGAGTTTGAAATTTTCGCAAAAATGGTTGCGTTCGCTCGCTCGTTATCAAAATGATATCGTCCGATGAATCGTGGTTGCTCCAGGTTCCTGATCTCGATAAAAAGACGCTGAGGTATTTCGTCAAAGAGTACCTTGATTGCGGGGGCCACCCACGGTTCAGGCTTGAACATCCACCATCATATTCTGATTACTGCTACCTCTGCTCACTTCGCAAATGGGTGACTACCGGGAACTTCGCAAGGCTGACCACTTATCATTTCAGCCTTGGATGGTTCAAACGGTCACTTGCTCACAAAATCGATCGAGAAACGATCAAGGTGATCCACCATTTAACCGATCAGGCTCAGTGCGATCGGTTAAAGAGACTCGAAATAAGCACCGCTATGACAAACGAATTTATAAGGAATAACGAATTATGACAAATGAAACAACTGCCCAAGATATTAAGATTGACGAAACCATTATGAACAGCAAGTTTCGGGACATTATCGTCAGTACCGCATTAAGCTGGTGGGCTGACAAGCTCTTTGGACATACAAGACTCAGCGACTTCGATAATGGGTGTCCAGAAAACCGTGAAATGGGGATGCTCCTTGGTGGTATGCTTCGGAATAAGGTTGCCCAAAACACTGATATGACAAAGGCTAGAGAGGCTTTCATGGCCGATGCAACCGCAAAGCTTTCTCATGCCGGGAAAAGTGAAACGCTGAGTACTGATTATGGGCCAGACTACTGGTTCAGTCAGTTGATATCTCTTAATCCCGTTTTATGCGACATTTCAGGCTTATTCCCGATTAAGACATGTATGTGGGTAAACGCAAACTCGGTATCGGTTTCAGCAGGTTATCAGGCTCCCTCAGAATACCTCTGGATTAACCCTGAAGTAGAAAATTGTCAGTTCGCTGCAAGCTGGAATGTGAGTGAAGCACTGGTCGAAGGGAATATCAAGTGTTCCCCTGCTAAGAATGTCGCCCCTAAGTTCCATGTTGAGATGGGAAGCGACTACAGCAAAAAACGTGTGAATAATCAATTCCCAAAGCAGATTACAGCTTACGGGTCTACTGCTAAAGAAGCTTCTGACCGATTGAAAAAATATGTGGCTAAGTTTGGTCAAGACACTGAGTGCTATCATCAATGGAATGCGGTGACAGATGACGTGCAGGAGTCTTGGCTCTAGTGGGGATCCAGTTCGAGAAACTGCCGAGGACAGACCCGATGAGAGATCTTGTCGTTGTCCTCGCATTCGTCACGTTTTTCGCTGCTATCGCTGCTACGGTGTCTTACGTATCGTTTGGTAAAGCTCAGGCGTTTAAGGCTGAACTGTATGCAGAGTGTATCAAGGAACACACGAAGTATTACTGCATGAAAGAACACGGCAGTAATGGCTATCAAAACTTAAAAGGAAACAACTATGACAACTGAAAACGAAGTGAAGACTGAATTACCAAACCCAAGATCGCTTGATTTAGGCAAGCTTGCTGAAGATGCGATGCAAGAGGAAGTGGAGGCTAATCTGCTTCCATTGATCAAAAAGAATGCCTCTAAATTGCTAGAGAAAATGGTTGAGGGTGCGTTCGCAAGCTATGGATTTTTAGGGAGACAATTTGAAGAGGCTTTCAAAGATCAGGTCAAGATTAACCTTGACAGCATATCGGGCTATAACGATCTGATCTCAAAGTCTATCGAGGAAGAATTAAGCAAATACTTGGGTGCCCAGGTCGGTGCTGAACTCGCAGAGAAAGCCCTGAAGAGTATCCGATGTGTATCCGATGTTGATAAGATCACAGCTTCAGATATTATCGAGAGATTCAAGGTCGCTGTGATTGAGGATCAATATAGAATCGACACCGAATTTGAAGGGACGGGTGATATTACCGCTATTGTCGAGCCAAGAGAGTATGGTTCAACCTCGATCTATCTTGACGCAAAACCTGATATCGACAAGTACTCTTGTCAGTTTCGATTCATGATTCGAGAACGGGACGAAAAAACTGGGAAGGACGGTTATCTATTCGGGCTGACATGCGGTTATAAATACATTCATGAATTTCCTGAGTTTGGACGGTTCCTTTATGCCTTGCAAGCCAGTGAAGTTCCAGTCGATCTTGACGTTGATGAATACAACGTGAACACCAACGTAGAGCGTGAAGACGATGAGTATGACTATTGATGTAGGCTCAACCTTCTATCGGTACGAAGTCTTAAAGACAACGGGAATGTGGCCTTGTGATGGCCCTTTCTCAGTGCCGATAATCAAAGTGTACTGCGATGAATTTATTGTCGAAAGGCTCACGCCAAAGGGCTGCTGGATTCACCAAAAGGATTTTCCGTTTGCGATGGAAAAGAAATGGATTGCCAATAATGGATTTAAAAAGTATGCTTACCCTAGTAAACAGGCTGCGCTTGAAAACTTTAAGTTTCGCTGGGAGCTGAGGGCAAAGTACCTCGAACAGTCGGCAAAAATCACTGAGGCTGTCCTCGGTAAAGTAAGGAGAATAGAGCAATGAGTGAGGTTAATTATGGGTTGGCGCTGACGTTTCATTCAGTCGATCCCAATAGTGGCGAGGTGCTATCTGAATTTACGATGGACAGCATTCAGTTTTTGAAGCGTAAATTCAGCGAGGCTATCATTTACCAGTCGATTGGGTACAACGATAAAAATATGGCGCCACTTTTCTTTGGTGACATCGTTCAAGATAACCAAGGGGTCAACTGGGCAATCAAATTCTCGGATCAAGACGGCATTTTGCTTTGCAGGAATGTTTCTGGTGGCTTCACACAGCTCACCGCCCCTTACTGGACTCACATGACCTTGATGGGTAACGTACACACGCCAGGTCTTAAGACGGGGGCAACCCATGACTAGCTTAACCGATGCTTGGGATGACTGGCATAATTGGGTTGGAGTTACTAGAGCCAGCTCTAACTTTGGTGACACAGAAACATCGAGAATGATAATGATACTTTTATCAGCAGGTAATTCACGGCTTGAAATATCTCGTAAAATTGCGATCAAAAGCGAAATGGGCTTCGGTGATGTTGGAGCTATCGTTGACTTTCACCGTGAGCTAATTGCTTCAGGACGTAAAATGCAATACCTCAGCCACAATGCCACACCGCCCGACTTGGAACTACCAATTGTCGAAATCATTTTCGACTGGCAGCGCTATATTAGATCCGCATACCACACCGGGTGGTCTGATACTCAGTTGAGAGCAATCTTGAGCTGCCTATACTTCTATCCCACTCAAGATATCGAGATGATCGTAAAGCTATACGGTACTGATAAGGTTGATTTTGATGTCGCCCTTCGAGAATGCTGCCATAGACTAAATCGCTTTACGCAAACAGGTAAAAAACTTGAGGACACATACAATCCATACTCAACGATCGTAAGAAACGCAACTCCATCGATTGATCATTCTGACATCTTGAATCGAACCCCTGAATCGAACTATTACACCGACAAACAAATCGCAGACCTGACGTATAAAGCACTGAATGAAGGCCACTCACTTGGTGAGATATGTTACGAAATGGTCAGGCATCAATCGATGCTAATCAGTCACGAAATGTTCACTATGAGCATAGATAGTGAGACTCAACTAAGAGCGCATATCGACAATACAGTGGAGCATACCCTGACAAATTTTATCGGTGGCGGTAGTGGATATACCCCTTCAGTGAGGGCACATGTAGAGCAATTGCTTCATGCGACCCTAAACCGTATTGACGGAGTAAGCAGTGTGGGGAGCATTGATGTGGATTACAACGTCATAACGAACAGCCTTGAGGCTCAGGTTGAGTATCAATTGGAGCCATCAGCACCCATCCGTATCTCAAACACAAGCCGAGGTCTATTGGACAGCTCAATGGAAAACATGCTTGATGGAATAACTGCTCAAGCGGGTGAGGTGAGTTCGCTTGGATCATCTGGTATCAGGGAACTGATGGGCGATATGTTTCGTCAGCTTCCCGACAGATATCGGAATGGCCTTAATTCGCCTATTCATGTCGCAATACCAACCGATCTTGGCAGAGAGGTTGCTGTCGAAATCAGTGACGAAGGGACGGTCGCTTCGGTGAATAACACTCCGAGACGTGCCGAAGGATATCTGGATAATTTTGGTGAAGACGCTGGCGATATTCTCGACAGGCAGACCAGAGAGGCTATGCTTGCTGACGAAGAGGTTTCACCATCAATTCATGTGGTGGAACGCTCAGAACTGGCAGGAACAGCCTCTCAGACGCAGAAGAAACCGATGGAATGGGGAGATTGGTTAGAGATATGAGTAAAAGCTATGAATTATGGGAAATCGACCTCATTAATCGACCTGAAAATGAGGTCGAGAGACAAAGGCTTCTGGATCAATCAATTCGGTGCAATGATGCTGCTGAATGGGCTATGCTGATTCACGCTGTCTCAGGTCTTGGGCCTGAAATATTAGCTGAGATCGGTGAACATCACAACGTTTCTTTCCGTGATGTTCGTGATGTCCTGGCGTATCAACTGACGCAAAGGGTCGATTTAGACAGTCTGATCCGAGAAATCAGACATGTTTCAATCACCGGATTCGGATCAGACCGTAGATTCACCTTGCCTGACGGGACATTATCAACAGCCCCGCCCACACCAGCGCAAATGCGAAGGCAATCACATCTGTCGGCTACGCTTTGCCTCCCAGAAAGCGGGAGATCTTACATGCAAAGCCTGATGACAGTTACAGAAGAATTCATCGAGGAAGCGCAAGCATTAGGGCGTGCTTATGGGAGGCAAAGCGGGAAATCTCACATGCAAACCATGCTTACAGAAGCATTAATCGAGGAAGCGTTTTCAGAGGAAGCTCAAGCGTCAGGGCGTGTTAGATCAAGACCTGAAATGCCCGCCTCGATAAGTGTTGCGTTTCAGCCTGTGGAACCCATCACTTATTTCGAGGCTCACTACAAGCGTGTGGATGACGAAGACAAAGAGCCGGCCAGAGGCTGGGGAGATTGGTTGGAATTATGATTAAAGCAATGCTCGCTTGGCTAAATGGATTCATCAATTACTCATTCTGGTTTGGGCATGAGAAGCTACCTGCAGAAGAGGGCATCGATCCAAGCTCTGATTTGGGCTTTAAGACTGAGCTGACCGATAAGTGGTTTAAAGTGCTATCTGACTCATCGTTTCATGGGGATCAGGTGTTTCGTGATTTGTTTTTCATATCGGGAGCGAGCTACGAATCCTTCAGGGATTTTTTCGAGCCAATTTACATCGATGCTGAGGATCTAAACGATATGGTAGGCAAAGTTCAGCTTGCTACAGGGATGCTAAGGGGTAGGAGTGGCAGTGGAAAGCGTGATAGGTCTGATTGGGTCGAAGGAATAGACGATGCGCTCTCAAGGCTATCCAGCGAGGTATTGCGGTTCGAGTCAGGATCTGAAAATATCCTTGATGTGACACCTGACGACTTCACAGAATTGGGTGCCCAGATTGCTGAGGTTGAACTCACCCCGGAAGACGTTCAGAACGGCTATATCGATATGCCGATGATTCCGACAGGATCATTCGACCGGGATGAAATCTCGCTTGAGGCAGTGCAAAATGCGGTGAGAGGGTGGCGTAATCGAACTGACATCCCCTTGGACGTTCAGTCATCTGAAGTCCCATTATTTGAACCTCAATTCATATCGGGGGTAGTGGTTGAAGCAGGTGTTTCCGAGAGGCTGGTCAGCATGTCTGGCACCGCACTTTATGATCCTGAAGAGGAAGAACGTGATATGGCTCAACTGCTCCGAAGTGAACAAGAGCTGAGTGAGCTGCTTGACTCGATAGAGTATGTTGTTGATGAAAAAGAAAAAACGTGGGGGGATTGGCTTGAATTATGAGTATTATTAGATCTTTTGAGGTCAGTGACAGCGATCAGAGGTGGCTTAGTGAAATGGCAAGCACTGATCGAAGTGGACGTGATTCGTTCCCTGCAAAGCATTTTATTTACCGGGCTTTAAGAAGGTCGTTTCCAGACTTCCAGCTTGCTGACTTTAAAAACCTCATCATTCCCCTCATAGGCGAAGTGAGTGGCGATGAGATTTACAACTCAATGAGAGAATACACGAAGCTACTCGAAAACCCCGCCAAGGTTCACACACAGAACGAAAATGATTACAGCCAAACCTTTTTCGTGGACATGTGCCCTGACCGGATGTCGTTTTTTGTCGATTACTCATTCAGAGGGCAAACCAGAAGGCTCTATCTTGCGCCTGATCAAGTCTCAGAAGAAACCGAGACTGATCCACATTCATTAATCGAAGGTTCAATCAACCGACCTTTTGAGACAATGCAAATGGCATTGATGCGCATCACGTTAGTGTCTGACGAACGGGAGGCCACTCGATCTGAAGCTGTCGTCAATGCCTCGGAAACGGAACGGGTAACACGGGCTATCGGTGATGCTGCGAGAAGGTCGAGTGTCGATTTTGGAATGCTGGCCAGATCGATGTCAAGGTCGAGCGGTTCCATTGAAGACTTCACCAGAAGCCTGAGAAACGGTATGGCCTCGCTTCAGTCGTTCGAGGACATGAATAGCTATAACTCGCAGCTAGCAAGACTTGCTCCTGTGATTAATGAGGTTAAAAAAGCTATGGTTACTGAAGTTGAAAAGCCCCAGAAGACTTGGGGAGATTGGTTAGAAATATGACTGAAAAAATGAGTGTTACAGGCCGGGTGATCGAGTGGCTGTCACCGAGAAATAGTAGAGCTATTGACGATGGGTATAATGACTTTGAAATGCTGGCGCTTATCTCTGGGTTTGACAGAAAAGGTTTTGTTGACTTATTGCAATCATCGCCAATGTCTAGCAAAGAATTTTACGATATGGTTCACCCAATGGTCATAAGGGGTGCAGACATGAGCGAGATAAGAAGTGCTGTGCTTGGGACGAACCCCAGAAGAAGACGAGCATCCTTGGTGACGATTCAACCGGAGTCAGATGAGGCTCCTGGCTCTGCACCAAGCACGCTGACAATCGGTGACAGAACTTTTACTGAGGGCGCTGATTATCAATTGGTCACTCCCACATCAAGGCCGTTCAGTATGGGATGGGATTTGGGGTCACTTGAAAGCGAGACGGTTGCTGTCACTATAGAATCTTACGAGTCGGACAACGATGACTCGGCTGATGCGGTCGAGGAAGTTGCGGAAAAGGTCGATGATAGACCATGGCACAACTGGCTTGAAATATGAGTCTACCAGAGTGGTTTGTCAGGCATAGAAATGCTGGGCTACTACCAAGACGACAGGGACGCACTTATGATGGCGCCATCTTTGCAATCGAGACTGAAGAGGAGTGGTTTAAAGAGCTTAGGATGCTGAGTAGCCAATCACACAGAATCGTTGATCGCATCAAGAAAGAAGCACCCTTGACGTTCAGAGATTTTCGTGAAGCGGTAGAGGGAAATCTGATTCGTGGTGCTAATCTCAGGGAGATAATGGAACTCATTGAGCTGATCGCAAGAACAGCGTATTCGGCAAAAGCTCAGAAGACAGAAGCAGCTGTCGAAATGGTCAGTATTCCACCCGGTGACAAGCCGATGACTTGGTTCTCTTGGATAGAAGTCGATTAATACGAATCAACATGGGCGTAGAATGCTCTGCAATACAGGTATAATAATGGCTGGTAAAATTCTTTCCTCAAGAGGTTAAAAATGGAAATCAGACACTATGACAAGGGCTATTTCGAGCCTATCTGCGGATCATTGTCCAGACTGATGACGCTGATCAAAGCGAGAGTCACCTGTCCAGCCTGCCAAAGAATGCTTGGAATTCACAGAGCTCAATAACCCATGTATTGTTTCCTAAGATCCAGATACGCTGGTTTGAACATCGGGTTCATCCCAGCCTCAGCAGAAATCACATCAACCATCATGGTAGGAAACATACAGCCCCCACACGATTTGGCTTTCACCAAAGAGTCCAGAGAAGTTCGTGACATCCCAAGTTTCAGGTATTCATACACCGCATCAGCATCGGTCATCTGTTGGTAGTCAGTGATCGCCTCATTCCAGAAACACCCCAAGAAACCACCTGGCATCTCATTGGCCTCAATCCCCCTGCCAATTTGAATATGCGGTCTGATTGGGTTTGTATAGCAACGCCATGAACCGCCACTCACCATTTTCTCTTTGATCGAATTCTCACCGCAAGTCACAAAGATAGCCTTCATGAACAGCCAGTAGTGAAGCCTCGGCACAACCAGAATATCTGCCATCGTGTACTCGATCATGATGTCGATAAAATTCCCAAGCCATGTGATAAACCCCGGCTTAGATTTTGCAGTGTCTCCCGAAAAGCCCGTCTGATAAACATAGGGATTCACCTCAGCACCAAGCTCTGTGGATAAGGTGTTGATAACTGAATCAGCGTGCCCGTAATTCTCAGGAGTGATCACGAAGTCAACGGTCTTGAATACCCCAGTGTCAGCAAAGAGCTTGAGAGCAAAGACACCCTCAATCACCCTTTGTTTCCGACCGTCAAAAAGATTCACGGTTTGCCATTTACGCTTAAGCTCATCGAACTCCATATTCAAAAGTTCTTCGAGCAAACCTTTAGTGGCGCCACCCATGCTCAATTGGATGCGGTCAACCCCTGCATCGATAATGGAAACAGCGAAGGTGGGATCAGTGATAAAACGCCTCCCAGTACACGACAGGTTGATCACCGTATTCACGTCATAGCTGATGGATCGAATGATATCCAAAAGGCTCGGGTGCATCTCAGGATTACCGCCAGTCAGATTGACCTCAACGATCTCAGACTTGTAGAGCTCACTCATGGCTTTCCTAACATCGACCGGGATGCTGTTCTCGTAGCAGTGGTTATCCAGCCTACCGTCCAAAACAAATTCCTTGTGATACTGCTGAAGCCCATCCACAGCCATCTCAGTCCACTCAACGATGCGTCCAGCAGGGGCAAGCAATGGTCTGATGGTTTTATTGAGCGATGCACTCGCAGGGCAATTGTAGCCACCCTTCCTTGTGGTGCAGTTGTGGTCGCAGACCGAACCGCCATGTGTAGCGGTCAAATCGACATCGATCGTACCTGCTATCGGGGTTACAAACCCAGTGCGAATCAGCTTGTTCAAATAATCCATAGAAAGACTCCCATCCCATCGTTACCCAGCTTCCTCAATTAAAGCACATAATTCGATTTATTTTAGTTAAGACGCTTGACTTTGATATAGCAGATGTAGTATAATATAGTTATAAGGTTAAGTAAGTAAAACAAAGTAAAGAGGCCATTTATGTACAGTTTCAAAGGCAGTCTAATCGGGATCGTTGCGACAAACAAGATTCGGGTTTCCATAGAGTGTGAATACTTCGGAATTCAAGACATTATCGTCTCACTTCACGGGATACTCGACCAAGATAAAAATACCATCAGTTACGATGAAGCCATGGTCATGCTTGAGGCGTTTTTCAGAAACTATAGAAACTTAGTTGTGAATACGGTTGATCTGGGTGAATTCGATATCACCAGCAAAGAGTTCAACGGTGTTGTATTCCTCGACCCTTCGCACGCTAAGAGTCTCAATCGGATGATGATCGAGTCTGGTTACTTCAAGGTAATTAATTAAACAGGGAGCTTTACATGCAAAAATTTAGAGGCGATTTTCTAGGCGTTGTATCACCTAACAAGATACGGGCCAGACTGACAAACGAAAGATTCACAATTCACGACATAACGCTAAAGATAGTGGGGCTGAAAATTATAAAGAAGGGTTCTGACGAATACAAGGCTGAGTTCAGAACCCTTACCTCACTTTTCGACCAAGGAGCAAACCGTGATTTGCTTGTCTCTCTGTCAGGGGATTCGATTAACCTCAAGAGGCACGAAGCTGATGCGGTCATCACTATCGATAGGATTCCATCGAAGACTCTGAACAGAATGTTACTTGAATCACGATCACGAACCAAGTAGGCCACGATCATTCTCAGGAAAAATATGAAAAAAAATTTTTTCTGGGGGGTCAGGTTAGGCTGAGAGGCAAAGGGCGTTATCGAAATATGCTCATCGATTTTGTCGGTCGCATAATGTTCAGTCGCCACGTTGATATCTCCACGGAATATTTGCAAAAGTTTTGGTGGCGTGAAAGTGAAGACCTGATCGGCACCGATGCCACGCCTAAATCCCTGTGAAAAATAAAAATGTTTGCGAAGGTTGCGATCGGAAGAAAGATATTCTTTACTGGACGATGAGAGAACAAGACGAAACACAATGACAGTGACCATCCCCACATTTCTTTTTTTAGTCTAAATGGTAGTCTATATTGCGTCTAGGCCAGTATATCCCCCCGGTTTTAATCCCCCTTTCTTGCTGCTCTCGATCGCTGTGAGTGAGTGTTGACGGTACATAGCGAGATTCTTCCATCTGTTGTAGTGTGATTGCAATGATGTGAGCTGTATAGCGGGGTTACTACATGGCATGATGTAGGTGATCGGCCTCTTGTGTGCGGGTGGTTTACCGTAGGCTGAAGGGGAAGTGTTGGGCGCTTAGGTGGGTTGATAAGATATGAGAACTGAGCGTGGTGTGAAGGAGCTTGAGTGGCGTGCTAGCGTTTGAGCATTAGAGCATTTAATATTGATGCGGTGTCGGGGTGCTGAGAAAGCTGGGCGCTGGTAAGCTCTGACGTTCATGTGCTGGGATGCTGGGAGGCTGAGAAGCTATAGGCCAGGGTGCTATCTACAATTGTTTGGCAGTCCGAACTTCAGTAGCGGGACACCTCGGCCGTAGATTGGGGAGCTTGATTGATAGGCCCATGGGTTTGGTGGATCGGTGAGCTTAGACTCGCATGGGTTGAGATTCAGGATGACGTGGCACGTAATGGCTATGGTGATCGCAAGGATCATAAGCTTGAGCCTACTGAGCGCACTCTGGGTGGACTTTCGTTTACTTGGCTTCACAATGAGTAGCCTGACTGGTGGGAGTTGATGTGGCATCCTCAGCCTGTGAGGTATATCCACTTGCGATAAAGACCGCAATCACTGCGACTTGTACAGCGATGAGCTTTCCCATTTGTTTGTTGAACTTTGTCATTGGCTTCCTCTTTCGTCACTTAACTTACTTAACCTTATGACTTAATTATACCATAGTTGATATACATAAGTCAAGTGACCTTACCAATATATTTTAAGATGGTGGCTCGAATAAGCCGTAGTCATCCCTCATTTTATTGATCTCTTCGCAATTGATCCTGTG
This sequence comes from Phascolosoma agassizii, assembly GCA_035593235.1. Taxonomy (NCBI): domain Eukaryota; kingdom Metazoa; phylum Annelida; class Sipuncula; order Phascolosomatiformes; family Phascolosomatidae; genus Phascolosoma; species Phascolosoma agassizii. Next base: position 27,339 of record JAVJHY011853546.1, read on the forward strand.
GTAGTCATTGGTAATATGCTGCGGCAAACTGCTGTCTTTCAGGTATGCCACCCACGATATTCCTTGGAAGACCTTGAGTGGGTGTGGCTGAATGAGAACAGTAGCAATCATGTTCTCAGCCTTATAGTAAAGATGAAGTCCGGGTGCGATCCACTGGAACTCTTTTGGAATCTCAGCGTTCCAGTACTCGACAAGATCTTCTCTGAATAGGCCAGTGAGCGTTCGCCTGTTGCATGATGTGCATTTGTAATACAGCGATTGAACAGTGCTGACCTTACCGCAAAATGGTTTGGGCTTACCTGCTCCGCACACGCAGTCATTGAGTGCCTTGGTGTTAGATGCCTTCATTGATAAGATCGTCCCTTAGTTTTCTTACTCTGTCAAGCTCTTCTTGAGAGTGTGGCGTGCCTGCTGAATTCATTTGTAGATACCACTCGATGATACGCACGCTGTTCGGCATATCGTTCACATTAAATTTGAGGCTGAACCTCATGCTTCTGAAAATGGACTGGGCGGTGTTGAGCTTGTTGTCACCATAGGTGAAGTCTTCAAAGTAAGTGCCGAAGGCGTTCACTTGATTGTCTAGGAACTTCAGGACAGTAGTGAGCCTTTGCTTGCCATCTACTACGACCATGCCCAGGTTCTCTTCATCCTTGGATGAGTAAAGCCAATCAGACTGGTTGAAGTAAATGTCCCTAGCTGTTTTGCCATTCCTGAGAATGTGCTCGATATACGCAGACCGTTGAGCTTCCGTCCAGACATGCCCTCTCTGAAATGCGGGATCCATGTTCACCGCATTGTCCTTGATCCAGTCCTCTACCTGGCCTAGAGCTACGTCTACACCCCATAGGGGTTGAATGTACCTGTCAATCTCCATTATGTCCATAGCACGCCTCCATCCTTACGTTATTACTTCGTATGTCGTTGAGGTGACTTCAACTTCTCTGACCGGGTAAAGAACCACCTGGCCTTTGTCTTTGAATAACCACCATTTACCGTCTTCGTTGTCTTCAGTGCATTCAGCACCGAACAGCACGCCATCTGAGTCCTCATAGATTCTGAGGTAGTCGATCGTGTATCTATCGTGATCTATGTCACCATGATTTCCAGTGTCTTTGTAATTGGCCTTAAGCTCGCCTTCTGTCACATATCTCTCAAGCCTTTTCTGATTGGCTTGAGAGTTGCTTGCGTGATTGCTCTTGTGGTTTTCGCACTTCTGATTCTCGCAATAATACATGCCTTGCAAGGGCCCTCCATCATAGACTTCACCCGGCTCCAAATCAGGGACGAAATTGTCTGGCCATTGGTTCTGTGGGGTTGTCTCGGTTGAACCCACTACAGAGCCTGTCTGACTGGCATTATGTCTATGCGGTGCGCACCCATAGCTTGGGCGGTATTCTCCATCAACACAGTTCACACAGGAAATAATTTGAGGGATCGCCAGATCCTGAATAAGCTCCTGCATTCTCAAGAGCTGGATAGGGTCTGCAACTAGAGTGGCACCCTTGGACACATTCTCAACATAGTTGCGAAACTCATTACAGGCAATCACCAGATCATCTTTGCTGTGATACCATTTTCTATCATTCATGATTGATGAACCTCATATTCCCCATTGACCCACCCCTCTTGGTAATCGACATCTACCGGGTCATTCAGCTTCTCAGCTTCGACTTCGACATCAGACCAGTCCATATTGTTCGAGGCCCAATCATGAATAGCTGCATGGTCGTCCTCGAATAGTGGCACCGTGTCCTCGTTGAGAGACTGATCGAAAGTCACTCCATCTTTAGAGGAATAATATCTTGCTCTGTGTTCCGCAATCAATCTCACTGGGATTGCCCACTTGCTCTTGTCAGGCATTTCAATCACATACTTGTCATCTAAAATATTCATCTGGACTCCATTTCATTTAATCTATTCTATTTAAGTATACTATACTTACCGTCACAAGTCAAGCGTTAGTACTAACAATATCGTCATGTTCCAGATCCAAGGGCAGGGAAGGTGACAGCCGAAATAGGCCATCATATCATTAAGTCTCTAAGGGCTAGAGTCACCCACGATTTGCTTATCTGGGTGGGATGAGAGCGTTGAGTCATCGCTGCGAACTTCACCGTCATCTTTCCCGATGCTGTTATAGTAATCATCCATCCCTCTTGGAAACAGCAAGACTATTCCGTCCATTGTGATTCTAGCCTCAACACAGTCGGGCATGGTGTTTATCGCTCTTGTGAGTCTCTTTAAAAACTTACGTCCCTCTTTCTTAGTTTCTTCTGTCCACTCTGGCTTATCCATTTTTTACCTCTTATAGTTAATAACTTCGATTATTAGACATTAAAAACAGCGTGCCCGATCTATTTTGAATACCGCTTGTTAGATTTACAGTAATTAGAAACCGGGCATAAATCACAATATCTTTGTGTCCCAAGCGCAACACACCCCCATTTTCTTTTTCCCCCAGGGCTTTCCGTAGCATGCCACCCTTCAATCGGAACATTATCGGCAACTGTATGGCACAGTTCATTTATTGTTCTCTGATATTCATCTGTAATTTTTGCAGACTCATTTTTCAGTGATAAAAACTCTTCTTCAGACAGTATATATTGCATGTTTCACCTCTTTATATTGAATAACTCAAGTCTTATTCTCACCCCGAAGAAATGAAGTTCAAGCGGTTTCATGTCGGTGTTCCCTTTGAACCAAAATGCCAGGAGCGCCACAGCGAAACCGTCAGTTCCCATTCTCCTGAGAACGTACATGGGCCTTCTGTTGAAATCTTTCAGGGAGAACCCCAGATCACCTGCCATTTTGTCGTAAACGTCATCATAGGGTTTACACATTCAGATCAGCCACTCGCTTTTCTTCGAGCAGGGCACTCAACTTAGCGACCTGCAATCTGATGTCCAGAATTGAGATCATCCCTCGCTCAACGTCATTGATGATACTGATGAGGGTGTTGCGTGATTCATCTAGCTGCCTGACTGATGAGGGTCGGATTGAGTCGCATTCGACCATTCCACCCGCCATGAATCTTGCGTCCACCATAGCTCGACCTTGCCATTCGTATGGCAATCCTTTGATCGTAAGTTCACCAAGCTTGTGGCACCCGATCTTCTGCGCTTTCACTCCGTCTTGAATCCAATCGTATCTACCCATTAGAACAGCCCTTTCTGCTGGAATAGAAACTCACACTCGACCTTTGCACGACCTGAATCAGCGCACGCTTCCATGAACTCTGGATGCACGTCATAGCGATTGAATAGCACAATCAAAAGCAGAAACCAAGATAGGCCAAGTATTATTGATATAGCATTGTCCATTAGTCTGTCGCACCCCCTTCAGGCCATGGCGATGCACCCAAATCTTTAAGCAACTGGCGCTCATAACGTTCGTCCGTGTAACACGGTGAACAATAGTTGGTCGAGCCAATCTTTTTACCAGAGTCTTCCTTCCATCGTGAGCATCTACGGCACATGATTTTCTTACTCATCCACAGCCTTCTTTCCTGTTTCAATCAAAGCAGCCAGACTCGCTGTCGCTTTGATACTTTGATTTATCATCCCATCGAGACTGTAGTCAGCCCGGTCGGATATCGAACCCACGTCAGCACCTTTGAATGGACAATTCCATAGAGCGATACTGCCACCGCATTTTAGAGTGTCTTCAAGCGAATCAAAGATCACATCGATCTTGGCCTGAAAATTCTCTGCCTTGTCTCCATACATAGCCGTGATGACCCCTGGCCTGATCGATTGGTATATTTTGTAGTCAGTCTCTGTCACCGCAGCGACAATCACTGCGAATCGTTCGCCTGACCCCATAATAGACTCCATGTAGATTGTGAAGCATATCCCTCGCAAGGGCGGGAGTTTTTTTGACCAGTAAGGAATGCTATCTGAAACCATCATATTAATGCCCACTCTTCATTGATCCGGTAAAGCGCACTAGCGAGTTCATGATCCGAGTTGTGACTGTTTCCAATGACAGTGAGCTGCCCTGATGAGAAATTGAAGAACGGGTGCTTCATAGGCTTCCCGACTCTGTTTAGAGTCCTTGGCCTACGGGCCTCGAACTTGATCGACCCATAATGGAACACAACTTGAAATACATGACCAACAGCATCGACCACCATGTCACCGAAAAAAATATACTCCCCATCCTTGCCTTCCAGCCCTGTTGACTGGTAGATCGCAATGTCTGTCAGAGCATTACAGAAACCAATAGGGAACTTAAGTTCTAAATGACCCGGACTGATTTTCCCAAACTCTGACGTACCCAACACTTCGCCAGTCTCTTTGTCAACAGCCTTGAATAGATTGGGCAATCCAAATTCACTCATCTCGACTCCTTACCTCGCTTCCTTATTTCCATACTTTAAGTATACCATGTTTACTATCATGGGTCAACCCTTTCGACTGTAGATTCTCTGCTATTTTATCAAGGGCGCATGTTCGATTTCAACATCTTTACCCGCCATCAGGTCTTTGGCAATTAGATAGATACAGTCTTTATCGTGGACTAGATTGCTGATGTCGCAGTAAGCAGGTTCATACGCACAACAGAAGGGGCAGCGATCTTCGTCCCATGAATTAGGGTTGTAGTCCGTCACCGATTCCATATCCAGAATGCCTCGACAAACAGCATCCACGTCACGCTCTCTTTGCGGGTCGTTACTCATTGCTTGACCGCCTCCATTTTATCGTAATCGACATCCAGCGCTGGATCCATCCAGACATCGTTATGTTTTGGGGATATACGTTTGGCATCTACGCTGGTTACAAGATCGAATGTTTCGGACTCAACCATATTCAGCGCATCAGCTTCGCTATCCGCATCGACCTCTAACTTGAGCCACACTGTGACTGGGACTTCTAAAACGTATTTAGACATTTGCTCTTACCTCTTTCGTTGGCATGTGTATGTTGCCTACTATCCGCATTTCTCTTGCCCATGTGATATTGATATTGTGAATGGGTGTCAGCGCATCGTCAGTACTTCGCAATATAGGCGTGCATTCTGAGTTGAGCATCACACTCCAAAGTGACCCGTGTTTGTCAGCCACTAAGTCAGCAAAGAATATCGTCTCATCGTTTTTGTCAAGGATGCCGACCGCCTGATAGATGACTGTGTTTTCACCAAGCCTTTTATCTGGCACAAGCGAAAATCTTGATGGAAGCGGGTTTACAGTATTTGCGTAGCCAGCCTCAAGATCGAGGACTCTTCCGCTAACCAGACAGACAGCCTTGAATATCATGGGGATCCCCAGCTTTGGATTCACGCCCATGACGCACACTCTGTACAAATAGTTCTCAATGTCGAAGCCAGCTTGAGATCCCCGCACTCCTGACACTTGGATTCAGCCTTAGCCAGCTCCTCAGCTTTTCTGTCGTTGATGGATCCATACCCGCCATCATAATCGTCACCGTATTCATCATAGTCTTCATAGGGAACTGAGAGCGTGACATCATCTGCTGATTCGGTGAGATTGATGGAAAGTCTCTCGAACTCATCATCGTCACAGCGCATTGTGACGACCACAACACTTTTGCCATTGGTATCCTGATCGGTGCGTTTTACTGACAAGAGCTTGCCAGTCATATTATTTTCATTCATTCTGTTAACCCAGCGATCCCGACAAGGCAATCATCACAGGTCGGATTAATTTTATCTACAGGGAACTCAATGGCACAAGCACAGCACTCGACTTCAGCTTCCGCCTCAGACTTCAACTGAATCTCTACCAACTGATAGAGCAGACCCGGCATATTTTGAAGGTCTTTCGTTTTGACCATCATTCTGATCTCAACTTCGCTTTCGTCCTCAGCACCCTTTGGTTTTTTCATTCTGAATACCTGAGCGTCTAATTTCATTTGGATTCCTCTTTCACTTACTTTACCTGTAATAAGTATACCATTATTACCATGAATGTGTCAAGCGTCTTTACTACTTATTTATATGAAGCCATAACTGATGGATCGCTTCACTTCTCGAATCATAGCGACCCTTGCTGCTTCGTCCAGTCGAACTGCGAGTTCAGACAGCGCTGTGTCGGTAGGCGGTGAAGGAATGCCCTCATCTTTGCATAGCTCTTGAATCAGGTCTGACATCTTGAATGCGGTGATGGCTAGCATCTTGTTCTTATTGACCTCCTGGCTTGCCAGCCTTGCCTGATCTGTACTGTGTCTAATCAGACAAACGGACTCAGCACCATGTCGAAAGCATGAGATATCATGCTGAGTCCACCCATGCTCTCTAAGAACCTTTTCTTTTTCGACAACCAGATCATAAGCGAAGTTGACAGCAGAGCTGCATTTGGTGATTACCTCAAAGCTCTTGTCCAGACGTTTAGCATCCTTTAAATCTCCGCATAACTTTGAGTGAGCATTGTAAGCGTCCAGATATTCCTTCAGCAGTTGGGATCCCATAATATTTCCTTTCAGCCCCAGTCAAGGGGCGATATTTTTAAAGTGAGGTGTGGATAGCGAGACGACTCTTGGCACCCGCAAGGTTTACGAATGAGATGACTGAAGTTTTAATAGCCTCGCTTAACTCATCATCACGATCTGTACTGCGTTCAACACCGACACCAGAGGCGACAGCAACTTCACTGATCAAGGCGATATATCTTTCAATCGCATCATATATCTTTTGGGCGTTCTCGACTTCTTCAGTCAGTCTGGCGGTCACATCGTTGTGATGGTCGATGTTGATCAGGTCGATGGTAGCTTTGATTTCTGAGATATTGTTCACGGTGGTTCACGTCCTCTTTTATTTCGTTTACTTAACTTACTTAACTGATCTAAGTATACCAGTTTTACCATATCGTGTCAAGCGTTCTTACTAAACTTTCTTCAAAGTTTATACCGAAGCTAGAGTAGCAGTCCTTCCTTCATGCTTCGTCTTAGCTCTTGATCCATTGCTTCCCACGCCTTGCGGTGCATACGGTTTGTGAGGTCGTGCAGCGCAAAGTCAGCGATGTTGTCAAGACCTGTTTCGATCATGTCTTCCATGTGCTGTTGCATATAGGCACACACGACAACCACGGGCTTTCCTTTTAGCTTTCCAATATTCAGGTCGTTTACTTTATTCATAGCTTGAATGGTTGATGCGTTGATCATGGGAATCTCCTAGTTTTTAGTGAGGAACCAAGCTGGCTTACCTGGCGCTGTATATTGCGCATTTCTCTTTGCCTGAAGCAGAAGGAACTCAGCGACCTCCTCCGCTTTCTTGGTGGCTTTGAATCGAGGTCTGATCTCACTGGCGATTTTCGTTTCGTTCTGGATCTCAGCATCGATGAGCTGGATTGTCCGCTCGAACCTCCCGTACTGGGATTCGATCCGACGGAACTCCTTGTCCTTCTTCTCCTCTTCCCACAAAAAGCCTCGCTAAGCGAGGCTTTTTGTATTCTATAGCAAGCATCAATAAATCCGCAGCTACATCATCTTTTGAAGCCATTCTAGCTGAGCAATTTGCAAACCCGTAGGTGTTTCGTTTTGCAGGGTCACAATGCCTTGCTTAGCGGCATGAGCCGCTGCTTCATCTTGCCCCTGTAGCAATAGCAAAGCGGCTTCAGCACGACTTATCAGTGGATTGGTTGTCTTGGGATGCTTTTTCACTTGGGCAAATGATTCTTGAGCATTATTTAATTCTTTAAGAAAACGAGCCGTGACATATGTTTTTTCCAGTGCCAGACGAGCCCGCATGCCAGTAA
>JAVJHY011854627.1:0-35051 GCA_035593235.1 Phascolosoma agassizii
CGAAGGACACGAGCTCGATCTGTCGAATGCAAACTCAGTCCGCGCCTTCGTGAAATGGGTTGAGCAAGACCAGGGGGGACGCCTGGACATTCTCGTGAATAACGCAGGCATACACCTGGACCTGATGTCGAAGTGGAAGGAACCCAAGCTGACTGCGGATGGGCACGAAATACAATGGCGCACGAATTTCCTGGGTACTGCGCACCTGACTCACACGCTGCTACCGCTTTTGCAGAAAACCGGTGACGCACACGGCGACGCACGGGTCGTGAACGTGGTCTCCCAGATCCACGCCAGGGGGAGCAACGCGGTCTTGTTCGACGTCAACGTCCCCTATGAATCATGGAAGAGTTACGGGTTGTCCAAGCTGGCCCTGATCCATTTCAGTCACGAATTGCAACGCCGCTTCGCGGAGCGGAATCATCTCCAGAGTTATTGCCTACATCCGGGCGGCGCAGCGGGCACCTATACCAACGTGGCGGACAAGGGCTTCGAGGGCCGGCCCGTGATCGGGTTTCTGCGCAAGCTGGGCGCACCGCTGGAACGGTTTTTCATGATGTCAGCTGAGGAAGGCGCGCAAACCCAGATTCATTGTGCAACCGCTGCGGATGCGGAAGGCGGTCACTACTACGTTCAGTGCCGCATCGGTGAGGCCACTCCCGACACGCAAGACGAAGAGGTTGGCGAGCGCCTCTGGCACGAAACCCTCGACTGGCTCGAGAGCCTGCCCGCATCGGAGTCTTCGTACGTGACGCGCGGTGAAAAAAGTATTCTTGAGTAACCGGCTCTGCATGCACTGAATTGGAGTTTCTCGGACATGCGCACTCTTGTTGTTTTTATGCGTGCGTGAGCATGGGGTATCCGACTGGGCGGCCGTCGCGAGGATGGAGTCCACCGTCAACTCGACATCGAAGGATTCGCCGAAGGCAAGGCTGCATTCTGGGCGTCGTTGAGCTCCGGACCGGCGAGGTCTTGGATTCGGATGATGTCGTCGGCCACGCCTCTACGCCCCATGCCCGATAAACTCTTGGAGAAATTGTATAATACGATGTACTTAAGTACTTTTTTCGAATCAAGTCACGATTTGGGCCAATGGTTGCGATCTTGGGCTAATATGGTTCGGAAGAGATTTGCATTGTGATTTCAACTTCAGATGATCGACTGATTTCTTATCCGCGCGCGGATACGGTCGCAACGCGGATGCGAATTCTCCGGACCGCGGAACGTCTGTTCGCGACGAACGGAATCGACGCTGTCTCACTTCAGCAGATCGGGCGCGAGGCGGGTCAGAAGAACCGTTCTGCGGCCCAGTACCACTTCGAGGACAAGCAGGGTCTGCTGATCGCGATCCTCGACCGACACACTCCGGCGATCAGCGAACACCGCAACCGCCTGCTCGACGACATCGAGGAGCGCTGCGAAGAGCGCAATATGCGCAGGCTTGCGGAGGCGTTCGTACTTCCCGTTGCGCGCAAGGCACAAGATCTCGATGGCGGAATGGACTTCGTCCGCATCAACGCCCAGCTGATCGGACACCCTAGGTACACCTTGTTTCGGCTCGACGAAGTTCGCGGCCGGGTCGGTTCGAGGCGCCTTCCGAGGATGGCAGCGGCCGGCGCACCAAAGCTGCCACCGGAGCTGGCGCTTCCACGGTCGATCACCACAACTGGGCTGGTCTTCCACGGGATCGCCGACTGGTCTCGAGTCGTCGAAGGCCGCGTCGGCCGCGCGACCGAATCGCACTGGAGCGCGCTGATCGACCACCTCGTCTACGGAGTCACCGCGCTCCTCTCTCTTCCATCCCCAAGCAGCTCTAGAAAGAAGAAGGAATCCCCCCATGTCACAGACTGATTACGGTCGTCTCGGACTCGGCCCGATCGATCAGGTTGCGTTCGTCGTACACGATCTGGAAGCCGCGTTACCCCGGTACGAGGCGATCTATGGACCCTTCACCGCCGGCGAGAGCGTACTCGAGGACTACACGTGCCCTGATGGGACTGCCAGCTGCACCCTCAAGCTCGCGGTCAACAATTCGAGCCCGGTGGAGATCGAGTTGATCGAGGTCGTGGACGGAAATCCGCCGCACAAGGCTCACCTCGAGCAACATGGTGAGGGCCTGCATCACGTACGCTTTCGCGTGGATTCGCTGGCAGAACTCACGAAGAAACTCGAGGCCGAAGGCTTCGAGACGCTCTTCCACAAGCGTTTCGGCCCCGGAATCGAGTTCTCGTACATGACGACACCCGAAGACATTGGCGGCAGCATCATCGAACTACTCGAGATGCCACCTTCCACTCCTTCCTAGGAACCAAGACCCCATGACTCAGAAATTCAACCGCCGTTACGGCCCGTGGGCAATCGTTACGGGCGCTTCATCGGGCATCGGCGAGGCTTTCGCGCACGCTCTCGGCAGGAGAGGTGTCCGGTCCCTGCTGGTCGCGCGTCGCGCTGACGAACTCGAACGCGTGGTTCAAGAGGTCGAGTCCGCGACGAGCGCCCAATGCCGAGCGCTGTCTGCAGACCTCGCGGACGCGAGCTTCATCGATGCCGTTCTAGACGCGTCGCAGAGCCTCGACATTGGGCTCGTCGTCAGCAACGCCGGCTACAACCCGCAGGGTGGATTCGAAGATCGGACTGGAGACGAATTGTGCCGCATCATCGATGTGAACTGCCGCGCTCCTCTCCTTCTCGCCCACGCCTTTCGCCCGAAGCTCATCGAGCGCGGCGGAGGAGGACTGCTCTTCACGGGATCGATCGAGGGTTTCTTCGGTGTGCCCTACTCCGCTGCGTACTCCGCCAGTAAGAACTACGTCCAGGCGCTCGGTGAGGGGCTGTGGGGCGAGGGTGTCGAACAGGGCGTCGACGTACTCGTTGTCGCCCCGGGCGCAACCGACACCGCGATCATCCGCGAGCGAAACATGCAGGACCTTCCTGGAATAATGCAGCCCGAGGAGGTTGCGGAGTTCGGCCTCGACGCGCTCGGGGACGGCCCTACGGCAATACCCGGAGATCAGAATCAGCAGATGGTTTCCGCATTCGCGTCGATGCCACGCCCACAGGCTGCGAGCGCGATGGGTCAGGCGATGAAGGCGGCCCTCCAAGCGAGCCGCGACTCGTAAGCCCTTCGCGGAATTCCACACGAGCCCGGCCGAACAACGCCGAACAACGCCTGACAACGCCGGCCAAGGAGAGACGATGCCCCTGGACAAAAACGACCTCATCTTCTGTGTCGGAACCGCGCCGCACATACCCTTGCTCGAGCGCATCGATCCGGCGCGCGAGGCCGGCTTCGCTGCGATCTCGGTCCTTCCACATGAGCGCCAGCAACTCAAGGCGGCGGGGATCTCCGACGTCGAGTTCCGCGCGCGCGTCGCCGACGCGGGAATGGCCATCGGTGAGCTCGACGGCTTGGTCAACTGGCTCCCCAACCACACGCCCCCGGAATCCTTCCCGGCGGCCCTCGCTGAGGCGGTGGCGCAGCAGACCGCCGAGGAACTCGTTCCGATCGCAGCCGCCGTCGGCGCTCGATCGATCACGGTTGTCGAATTCTTCGGGACGCCCACTTCCCTCGATGACGCCGCGGAAGGCTTCGCGCACGTCTGCGATCTCGCGGCAGAACACGACGTACTCGTGCATCTCGAGTTCCTGCCGTGGGGTGGGGTTCCCAACCTCGTGAGCGCTGCTGAGGTGGTCCGGCGCGCGGGCCGACCGAATGGCGGCATCCTCGTCGACAGCTGGCACTTCTTCCGAAGCGGGTCGACGTTCGAGCAACTTCGTCAGTTGCCCGGTGAGGCGATCATGGGCGTGCAGATCGACGACGCACCCACCCAAGCCGAGAAAGACCTCCTCGAGGAAACGATGCACCGCCGACTCTTCCCGGGTGAAGGCAGTTTCGATCTCGTGGGACTCATCCAGACGCTCGACGAGATTGGATGCAACTCGCCAATCGGGATCGAGGTGCTGTCGGACGACCTCGCAGGCGAGTCCATCGAAAATACGACGCGTCGGTCTGCCGAGTCGATGCAAAAACTCCTCGCCTCAGCACGGAGGGTCGGCAACAAGTAGCCGGGCTCATCGTTTTCAGAGGAATCCGCTCAGAGAGAGACGTCGATGATCGAATCCGAGTTCTCGACATCGCATCAAACTACTTAGCCCGATGGGGAACAGGACAGGTTAGATGATCAAGAAGTTGTTAGTCGTGCTCACTTCGACAGTCCTGGCGATCGGCCTCGCAGTTGTGCTGCTGGGCTCGGGACTGATGGGTAGTCGCGAGGACGGGGGTGAGACGATGGGGCCGCGGCTGCCCCGGAAGATGATTCGGGCGCGGGAAGCGCGCCGGAGCGTGCTCGATGATTCCGCTGCCAAACAGATTCTCTTTGGCGACTTCCACGTCCACACCACATTCTCCTTCGATGCCTTCACGATGAGTCTGCCGATGGCGGGGGGCGCGGTCGGCAGTGCACTGCCTGCCGATGCCTGCGACTTCGCGCGCTACTGCTCCGCGATCGACTTCTGGTCGATCAACGATCATGCCGAGCAGCTGACTCCTCGACTCTGGCAGGAATCCATCGACGCGATCAAACAGTGTGAAGCCCTGGCAGGCGACGGTGTTGATCCGGATCTGGTGAGTTTTCTGGGTTGGGAGTGGACGCAGACCGGGCCGACACCGGAGGAGCATTTTGGACACAAGAACGTGGTGCTGGCGGACCTGAGTGACGCCAGCATACCCCGAAGGCCCATCGCCGCGCCGGAGCAAGGAATGCCCTTGTTTCCGGGGCCCGTCGCGGGAGCGATGGTCGCGCTGTACCGCGACGAGAGGACGCTGGACATGGCCGCGTATCTGAAGGCGCTGCGCGACACGCCACGCTGTGCGGGGCCGGAGGACGAGAGCGACTGCATCGAGGTCGCCGAGGATCCGAACGAGCTCTTCGAAAAGCTCGACGCGCTGGATACGCGGAGCCTGGTGATTCCCCATGGCACCGCCTGGGGAATCTACACACCGCCGGGCATCGACTGGCGCAAGCAGCTCGAGCGCTACCACGATCCGAATCGCCAGACGTTAGTCGAGGTGTACTCGGGTCACGGCAACTCCGAGCAATGGATCGACAGCTCCGCTGTCACGGTGGACGCAAAGGGTGTCGCCCACTGCCCGGTGGCGACGCCCTCCTACACGCCCTCCTGTCAGCGCGCTGGCGAGATTATCCGCGAGCGCTGCCTCGCGGATGGTAGTGACATAACAGAGTGCGAGCAGCGAGCGTCGGAGGCGCGCGGCAATTATGCGCAGTCCGGTCTCGGCGGCCACCGGACGGTTCCTGGCGTCGACGACTGGACGGATTGGCTCGATGCAGGCCAGTGCAAGGACTGCTTCTTGCCCGCGTTCAACTATCGGCGAGGCGGAGCTGTGCAGTACATGCTGGCGATGTCGGACTTCACGGCCCGAGACGGTCCGAGTCGGTTCCAATTCGGCTTTATCGGCTCCAGCGATAATCACTCGGCGCGGCCTGGCAACGGCTACAAGGAGATCAATCGGCTCGTCAACGCGGATGCGCGGTACTTCATCCGTTCACTCTGGGGCCTGATGCCCAACGGCGACCCCGAGCCACAGAGCCGCGCACTCAGCGAGGAGCAGATGCGGTCTGCTCTCGCCAAAGAGCCTCAGCGGTTCACTGGGTTTCACTACACCGGAGGTTTGGTGGCGGTGCACAGTGAGGGTCGCAACCGCGAGGCCATTTGGAATGCGCTCGAGGCGCGCGAGACCTACGGAACGAGCGGGCCGAAGATCCTGCTCTGGTTCGACAAGGTCGACGCCGGCGAGCGTGTCCCGATGGGCGGGCGGGCGTCGCAGGTGGAAGCCCCGGAATTCGAGGTGCGCGCCGCGGGCTCCTTCGAGCAGCTTCCGGGTTGCCCGAATCATGCCATCTCGGGGATCGGAGCCGAGCGTCTCGCCCAACTTTGCCAGGGCGAGTGCTACAACCCTTCGGACACGAGACGCGCCATCACCCGTATCGAGGTGGTGAAGATTACGCCTCAGCAGCACCCGGACGAACCGGTGGATGGACTCATCCACGACCCTTGGCGTGTCTTTCCTTGTGCGCCCGATCTCGATGGCTGCCAGGTGCGGTTCCGCGACATCGAGTTCGCCGAGGAGGGACGGGACAGCGTCTACTACGCGCGCGCAATCGAGGAGCCCATGAACACGATCAACGCCGACAGGCTGGGCTGCACTTACGACGACGAGGGGCGCTGCATCGCGATGCGCGATTGCGCGAACAATGAAGCTGAGAGCGACTGCGTGGCCCCGGCTGAACACCGGGCCTGGTCGTCGCCGATCTACGTCGACTATCGAACGGAGTGATAGGAGGGCTGTCGCGATGACCTTCGCTCATTGGATGAAAGGCCTAGCATGAATCAGTTGCGACGGTCTTGGATGCTCTTCAGCCAGCTTGCGCGGACATCGGTCAAGCGAATGGCGGGAATGGGGCCACCGGAGCCCCTGGACCACGCGGAGTTCACCCGGGCCGTGCAGGATCTCGCGGCCCGTGCTCTGAACGGATCTGTTGAGACGGTTTCGACCTTCGACATCCCTGCGACTCAGCCGCCCTGGACCGATACCGGCATCGACCTCGGCGTGCACGATCAGGCGACTCTCTTCGTCGTAGGCCAAGTCGTTATGTCGCGGGCTCTGGACATCTGGTTCTCTGCGAGCAACACATTCTGGTTCAGGATTGGTGAAGACGGCGAAGCCCGAAAGGCCTCATGTCCGAGCCTGACTGTGTGCGCAGAGGGATCCGGTAGGCTCTACGTTTGCGGGCTTTTCGCCGGTTCATGGGCCGATACGAAGGGAACACTCGCGACTCCGATCGAGAACTACGAGAAGGGTGACGGACGCATCAGCATCGGCGCCATTCACTGGGCCGGCGACGCTGAGACGATGCTTGCCGAGGTCGCTCGCGGTGATCGCTCGAACGCTGGGGTCGAACTCGCGGCAACGGAGCTTGAGCACATACGAGCGCGCCCCGAAACGCCCCCAGGCTGGCAGCATTTCTGGGAACTCGGCTACTCCGAGATCTACGCGCAGAAGGCCAGTGCGAATGCACCGGTCATGAGTTGCCATTGCCACGGCGACTCCGGCATCCTCCAAAAGGATGTTGACCTTCCACTTACACAGTCGACCCGGATTCGCTGGAAGTGGAAGATCGACCAGCTGCCTTCCCTCCGCGCCGAAGATACCCTTCCTTCACACGACTATCTCTCGGTCGCATTCGAATTCGAGAACGGTCGCGACCTCTCGTACTACTGGAGTTCGAAGCTCCCCGTGAACATGAGTTTCGACTGCCCCATGCCCGGATGGGAGAATCGCGAGACTCACCTCGTCGTGCGGTCGGGCGCGGAATCGCTGGGGCAATGGCTCTCCGAGGAGCGGAACCTCTTTGACGACTATGTGACTGCGATCGGCACGCCGCCCTCTCGCATCGTCCGCGCGTGGTTCATTGACGTGTCGTCCTTCCAGCGGGGCGAGGGCCGTTGCGAATACAGTGATCTAATTATCGAAGATGGGGACCAGAGCTTCGCGGTGCTCGAACACGCTCCATGAAGGAGGTGAAGGCTCAAGAGACCGAAGCGGCGGCCTCGGGCCCGAGTTAGACGATCGCAAAGCCGATCCGGGCGAGGTTGGCGAAGGAGACGTCGATAACGTCTCCGGCCTTGGCGTCCATGATCTTCAGGAAGGAGCCCGTCGAAACGACCTGTCCGGCCTCGATCTGGCGGTCGTGCAGGGCGAGTTCGTTCGCCAGCCAAGAGACCACCGAGAGCGGGTTGCCGAGGGCCTCGACGCCGCAGCCACTTCCGAAGAGCTTGCCGTTCTTTCGGACGATCGCACCCTCGTGCAGGAAGTCGAAGCCCCGCGCCGGTTGCATCAGCGTTCCCAGAATCGAGCCGCCGTGGGCGGCGTTGTCCGCTGCACCATCCGCCAGGGAGTTCTTCCCCTTCTCGAGCCGACTATCAACGATCTCGATCGCGGCGACCACGCCGCTGGACGCGGCGAGGACATCGATGTTCGACACGCCGGGGCCACGAATCGGCCGCTCGAGCACCACGCCAATCTCGGCCTCCAGGCCGATTTCGAAGAAGTCATCCGCGCGCAGGCTTTCCGGATCGCTCCAGGTCGTCCCGCTCATCATCGCGCCATACATCGGCGCGTCGATCAGGCCCTTCATTTGCTCGAGGATCGCGAAGCTCGTGGCTCCAACCTTCCAGCCGACTTGCCGCTCTCCGGCCTCGCAGCGAAGGGCGGTGACCCGCGCCTGCACCTCGTAGCCTTCGTGGAGCGAGAGCTCGCCGAAGGTCGCAGTCGGGCAGGAGACCTTTTGTCTGTCCCGTTGGGCTGAGAAGAGTTCCTGCGTCCATTGCTCAATTCGCTTTTCATTCTCAAATTCGGCCATGCGGGCTCCACTCGTCGTGCACGATGAGACGATTTCGGTTTAGGCTTTACGACACCGTCAGCCGATCGGCGATATTATCGAATCAGACATAGCGCGGCATCGCGCGAGGATGATGTGGCGCGAGCACCGCGATCTTCCAGCTGCCATCCGCCTTGGTGAAGGTGTAGGTCGTCACGCCTTCTCCAATTCGGTCTCCCGCCGAGTTGAACCGAACTGCATACTGAGAAACCAGGGCGACCGAATCACTCAGCTGTTTGGTGCTCATTTCAGTGATCTCGCTCCGCCCATAATCAGCGGACTTCATATCCTCGACCGTACTCGTGATCGAGGGTCGCAGTTCTTCTTCACAGTCTCTCACCAGCACTCCCGCCGGCGTCAGCAGCATACACGGGTAGTGGTAGCGCGCGAGAATCGCGGCCACATCCAGGTCTTGCCACGCCCGATCGTAGGCCGCCAGCACCTGCTGAAGGGCCGCGTCGTCATTGCTCATCGTCTCTGCGCCTGCATTCAGATAGGCCGGCAGTGTGGTCTTTTTGGTCATGCGTCGTTGCGCTCCCTTGGGCTCAGCCTTCGAGCGCCACGTCGAAGCGTTCGATGTAGCCCTCGAATCTTTCGTGCAGGGCAGTGCGCTCGAGTCCGAAATCACTCATCTCGTATCGGTGTCGACCGAAGCGGTGCTGCTTGTGTCCCCTAACATGTGTTTCCATGTTTGCCTCCGCCTCCGGTGACAGCTTCTCGCCCATCGCCTCGTAGATCTTCCGTGTGGCCGCGACGGGATCCTGAACGAACTCGCGATAGTGGACGTGGATGAGTGCGTCGTCGCCGTGCGTGTCCGCGTAGGCAACGAGACCGTCGGCCTTCTTCGTCAGCATTCGTTTCCAGTACTCTCCCTGCGCGATCTCGTTGCGCGCATCGCTGAAGGTCGACGAAAGGCCCCGAGTCAGGCTGGCCGTCGACGCGAGGCACGTCGCGGGATCCCGATGTGTCACGACGAGTTGTGCATCTGGGTATTCGGCGACGAGCGCCTCGAGGGCCATCGAGTGATGCGGCGTTTTTAGCGACCAACGCCCCGGCCAGTTCGATTGCAGAAGCTGTAGGAATTGCTTGTGCCAGCGGTACGCCCCCGCGTGGTCAACCTCGAGGAGCCATTCGACGTAGGCGGGAACGTGGAACATCGTCGGAAACCCCGAGCTCACGAAGTGATGCCCCATGACCGCAATACATTCGATCGCCATTTCAGGTGGGTCGTAGTGGATCGCCTTGAAGTCCGGATTGAGTGCGTCCATCGGATCCGGACCTTCTGCGGCGGTTCGGTACCGCGAGTCCTCACGCCAACGAGAACCGTCCACGGGCGGAATCGATTGGCCGAGCTCGAATGCATGAAGCGAGCGGTTATCGGGATGCACGCTGAGTAGGTGCGAGAGAGCGGTCGTGCCGGAGCGAGGTAGACCGACGATGATGATCGGTCGGACGATCCGCTCGTCTCTGAGCTCCGGATGCGCCTTCTGATAGTCGACGACTCGCAGCCGGTTCTCGAGATGGCCGATCAGCATCGCTTCGGCGCTGAGTCGTCCGATATCGTTCAACTCCGCTTCGCTCTCGATCGAAGCAACTAGGACCTCGAGTCCCTCGCGAAATCCCGGATCGCCGAAGTCCGCGAGGCCCGTCGCAGCGGCGGCTCGTTCCAGATAGTCATCAGCTTGATGCACAACTCACTCTCCTCTCGTTCTACTGCGCTGGGCGCGCGGCTTCAGGTGAGCTTCGTAGGCCCAGCCATTCCCGCCTCTTCTTGTCCTGGCTTCGTGCCGTCGCAGAATCGACTTCTACGAGTGTTTTACGACCTCGATACTGGGCAGCTCATCGACGTCTGTGAACATCCAACGGAACAAGAGGTGCCCTTGCCTGTGGCCGCGGGTGTCGAGCCAGTTCGAACCCTCTTTGGGGCGGCGAGTGCCCACGGTGATCTCGAATTGTCCGTTCTCATCCAACACCGCGTCGTTCTTGGTGAAGTGAACGGGCCGATCCATGTATTCCAGGCACTCGAACCAGCGATTGTAAAGGCTGACGTTCCAGTAGCGGCTGTCGGGTGGCGTGCCGCGCAGCAGCAGGGATTCATCCTCTTGCAGCTCGTACCAGGCGTAGATGTACTGAGCATCCGGCGTCGGCATCAAGTGGCCCATCGATGCGCCGCTGGCGGAATAGAAGGTGTTGGGGTTCTCCCTGGATCCGGGGAAGTAGTCCTCACCGAGCTGCGTGATGAAGGCGTAGCCCCCCGCGAGGAAGCGGATCTTGTCCGCCATTGCCTGGTCGGTGTAGGGAGGCGTCACGTGACTGGCTTGGTCGCCTAGCAGCTCAATGCTGTAGGTCGCCTCCCGTTCGCTGCTTCGATCGAGCATGTACTGGCGTATTTGCATCTGGTTGGCATCGGGCGCGATTTGTACCCACTGGCCGGATACACTGGGTTGTTCGGTGCTGACGATGATCTCGAAATTGCCGTCCTCGTCGAACTCGATATCGGTATCCGCGAGATTGGCAATGATGCGACGCCCACCCTCCGTGCCGTAAACGCACAGTCCGATGTAATGCACGCTGCCCCGGTTGCCGCGAATACGGTATTGCTGGTCGCCGCTGATAACCGCGTTGTCGTATTCCGCATCGGGACTATTAATGATCTTTCGGGCGCGGGTGTCCAGACGTACCCAGGTGGGCTTCCGCGGATCGCCGTCGAGGGCGCTGTCCGCGACCATGGGCAGTACATGCAGGATGGCCTGGTAACCCTCGGCGGCCTGCTGTTCGTCGATGGCAAGGGCGTCGATGCGATCCGCCGCGACCGTCATCTCCTGAAGCAAGGCGTCAAACGCCTCGCGGGTCTTGGGGACTGGGGCGTTGGAATTGCTCATGGGTTCCTTCCGGCTACAAAGTAACGTTGATTGTCATTGGCAAGATGCTGGCGGATTTCTGCATCATCGAGATCTAATGCCCCGCTGAGTTGCGGTGGTTGCTGGCCTTACGCGACGACCGGGTCGCTAGGAACTCTCATCGCTTAGGCGTATCCCCAGCCGGACGAGTCGCCCTTGGAGTCCGTGGCTGACTGCGCCGCTCTCTGTCCTTCACGGATGGCAAACTTCCAGTAGGTCAGGACACTGGATCCCAGCGCTCGTGATGGTTTCCCCGTGGTCGCCAACAGGCGGCGCGATCATAGTCGGGCGCAGAATCAAAAGAAATCATTGATAATTGGTTTATGGAATTGGGTCAGATGCGGGTCTTGCCGCCGATGACGCGCTCGAGGGTCTCCCGTAGGACGACCAGCTGGCGATTCGTGAGTGAGTCCTCGACCACGGCGTAGCGCTGCTGCTCGGCCATCCCCGAGAGAGTGGCGAAGAGAATCATGCTCACGAGCGAGAGTGTCTTGTGGGAACTTTGCCGCTCCGGAAAGAGCTCGCCGCATAGTTCGAGCAGCGCCACGCCGACTTGCTGCAGCATCGCCTCTGAGTCGAGCTTGACGCCCGCGGAAGGAGTGTGGCTGCGCATCACCTCGCGAAAGGCCTGGTAGGCGGGGTCGCGATGAAGGTTCCAGGCCGCATCGACGAGTGCGCGGACCCTTCCCTCGACGGAAGTCGCACGCGTCGAGAACTGCTCGACCTGAGCTCGCAGATCACGCAGCAGCTGTGCGAGAACCGCGTCGAGGATTCCGGTCTTGTCCCCGAACTGGTGCTGAATCCCGCCCCACGAGATGCCCGAGCGTTCCGTGATGCGTCCCACCGTCGCTCCTTGCAGGCCCTCCTCGGCGATGCACTCGATCGCGGCGCGAATCACGCGCTGTCTCTTCTCCTCGCTTCGCTGGCGCTGCACGGGACCGGGCCCACGTCGCTGGGGCTTTCGTTTGGTGCCCTCGATCTCGTTCATACGTTTCTCCATCTCCATGCCATCGACTCGCCCGGTCCAGGCGGTTCCAACTCAGCGGTTATCGTGACTGACTCGGCAAGTTGTCTACGACGACACGTCGTACGCTGGCTGGGGCCGTCGAGCGCCGCCGCGGATGCCAGGTCGCTCGACGATTCGAAGCGGAAACCGACGACCAAGTAGGCCACGAGTCGTCAGAACCTAAGGCGCAGGTAACAACGTCTCTAGATGCTCGGTCGATAGGGTACGCCGGGAGGCAGTCGAACGCTTCGCGACTCGCAGCCCCCGGCTGCTCCCCCGAACCCTCCCGAGGGTCAGCCGAGTGATCGCGCGTCACGGGATCTTGTCTGGCCGATGGAGCTGACACAGCCGCTGCCGGGGTCAGCCAACGGATGGGTATGACTAACCTCTGAGCAAATCGTGCTCGATGCGGCCGCTCGGATCCCTCTGGGCATGGCTTGAACCCCAGCTCGGGTCGGGGACGTTTGACCTCGAGTCCAGGCAGCCCGATGCATCGATGCGGTGGAGAAGGCGCGAAGAGCGCAAGCTTACCGGATGGATCCGGATGAGCGATGATCCGAGCTTGGGACGAGGCGCGTTTTTCCTCGACTCGGGAGGTCCTCCGCATGCAGCAAGGCTTCATCTCTGCCGATTCGCACGTCTCCGAGGTCGATGAGACCTACGCGGAGATCGATCCTCGCTACCGGGAGGAGCGTCCCAAAGCGATTTTCAATCCGGACCGCGGCGGCGCGATTTTCACGGTCCCGAATCTGGCGATGGCCGAGGGTGTTCCGATGGCCCTCGTCTGCACCGCCGGGCGCAAGCCGGAAGATTTCAAGAAGCCTATCCCGTGGGAGGAGCTTCATCCCGCCGGCCACGACCCACAGGCTCGACTCGCCGTCCAGGACGAGGAGGGCATCGCCGCCGAGATCATCTATCCGAGTATGGGGATGGTGCTCTGCAACCATCCGGACATCGACTACCGGAAGGCCTGCTTTGACGCCTACAACCGCTGGATCCTCCGCTTTGCCGAGGCGGACCCCGAACGTCTCGTCGTCTTACCCCAAATCAGCCTGCGTACGGTCGAAGAGGGCATCGCGGAGATCGAGGATGCGAAGCGACTCGGCTTCAAGGGCATCATGCTCTCGGGCAACGCCGCTTTCGAAGACTACGATCACCCGTCGTACGACCCTTTCTGGGAGGCCTGCATCGATCTGGGACTGCCGGTCGCCTTCCATATCCTGACGACCCGCGGTGATATCGGCGACAACCAACGGGGCCACAAGATCATCCAGCACCTGATCACGATCCGCGGCAACCAGGACCTGATGGCGATGTTAATCTTCGGCGGTGTTTTCGAACGCCATCCGAAGCTGAAGGTCGTTTGCGTCGAGGCGGACGCCGGCTGGGTCCCGCACTTCAAGTACCGCATGGACCACACGTTCGAGCGGCATCGTCATTGGCAGGGTTACGGGACGATCTCGAGGCTTCCGAGCGAGTTCTTCGACGAGAATATCTACGTGACGTTCCAGGACGATTTCAGCGTACGTTATGCGCTGGACGGCATGAATACGGACCGGGTCCTGTGGGCCACCGATTTTCCACACTCCGACGGGACCTATCCCCACTCCAAACAGGTTGCGAAGGAGCTTGCGTCCCACATGACAGACGCGCAGTCCCATGCCGTCTTTCACGACAGCGTGGCGGAGCTCTACGGGCTCTCGGTCTAGCGCCGCCGGGCGACGACTCTGATGACGATGATGAGTGGCTCGCCAGCCGGTTGGGCGCGATGACCAAACCGTTCTCGGCCGCGAGCTATCTTAAAGATGTCCAGGCATGGACGCAGATAGGCGGACTGGCCGCTCTGCTTGCCGAGGGGCAACCGGGTGATGCCGCAGAGGGCAGCTTTGAAGAGGCGTTCAGGGAGACCCCTGCGAATACAATTTACGGGGAAGTGTCGAGTGGACTTCCCCCGTTTTCGTAGACACTCAGAGGGCGTGCTTTGAGGCGTTTTCGAACGCCTCGGGACTAACGCCGCCAAGGTGAGGTGACTGTGGTGGCGGCGTGTCTAAGGTCGCCCCCGACTCATTGTCCTTCGTGCATGCGTCAAATCGATCATTTATTAGGCAAGCGCTCGTAGCGGACGATGCCATGAAAGGTTGAGTGGATCAGTCTTCCCTCGCCGTCCATGAGCAGGCCCGAATACACGGTGTTGTAGCGGCTCGAGCCGACCGTGAAGTGGAATGCGGGTGTCCCCGTATCCCAGTCGATGGCCTCCAAGGTCCACTCGCCGTCGCGCGCCCCCATCGTGTAGACCAGGTTGGAGCCATTGGAGACGAGGGGAACGTTATTGATCGATGAGATCTGATTCACCCAGGCCTCTTTCAGTTGTCTTGCCTGCGGATCCCACTGGAACTTCTGTGTACCGTGTGGTGTGAAGTCAGGGTGATGCCCTGCGTGACCCACATAGAGGCCGTTAGGCGCGTTCGGTAGAGGCTTGTTGGCCGGCGAGTTGTTGACCACGAAAGCGCCATATCCACCCACGACGACGGACTGTTCGGTCTGGACCGATTCTGCTGCATCGTTGCCAATATCCGCGCGGAGCATCCCCGCTATGCGCCGGCTCGGCGCGTGCGTGAGCTGATCCCAGTCCTCTGGAATCTCGTTGCGCCAGAACAGCACCATGTTCATCACCTCATCGCCATCGGTGATGACCACGAACGGGTCCTCGTCGCCAAAGCCCATCAAGCTGGCGGTGGCACCGGAGCCTACATTGACGTTCTCGAACGTCGCCGTATAAGCCTTGCCGGTCACCGGGTCGATGACGTCTTCGAATACGGCGTTGTAGGGGCCATCGTTGCTGTACTCCGCAACCCATGCGCCATCCGCCTCATCCTTGGACAGGGTCTCGCCGTCCCAGACGATCTTGTGAGCATGCTGCAGGGAGGGAACGTAAATGCCGCCGTCTTCGTCGATGGCGGCGCCATTGCGAACCCATGCGGCAGAACCGGCGCGCTTGCCTAGCACTTTTTCGGCATGGTCATTCCAGAGCGGGGCGACCTCTGCACCGGTCAGTTGGATGGCCTTGTACTCCGAGAGATCCGGCCTGACCAAGACGACCCAGCCTTCTTCGGTGGTCCCGCAGATCCAGCCGTCATGGGTCATGTTCATCGAATTGAACGAGCCCGTGATTGCCTCCGGCTTGTGCCATTCGTTCTTGATCCCGATCGTGGATTGCGAGTTCGTTGGGTCATCGTCCGCGTAGGCGATGATGGATTTCGCGCCGCCGACATAGAGAACGTTCTCGGAACTCAGCAGGTAATAGACGCCTGCAGTTCCTCCGGCCATATAGTTCCTCGCGTAGGGCATGGCGGCCTTCAGGGTCAGCATGCCGCTGCCCGCTTTCTTCGGGAGCTTGTCCAGGGCGGCAAAATCCGCTTCTGCCTGTTCCGCAGTGATGCCTCCCCCATTCCGGACATAGATTGACGAGTCTTCCAGGAAGAACTCATCGATGACCTCGAGCGTTTCGTAGTCGAGCTTGGAAATGCGCTCGGCACCGTTGCTCCAGATCACGCGTTTCCCGTCGAGATAGGGCGGTGAAATGGCCAGGCCGAAGTGCCCCGGCCCCATGTGGGAGTAGGTCAAACCGCCGTTTTCCTGGGATAGGTTTTCCGTAGGGCCCGAGGGCCCGGCGTGATGGACGCCGGTGCTCTGCGCGGAATTGACATGGCCGATTGGCAGCACGGAATCCGCCAGGTATGGATTTGCGGGCGCATAGCCCGGACCGATCTCGGCCGACTCTTCAGCATCTATTCGATACTGAGATGCCTTCGGATCTTCATTGGAAACGCAGCCTGTCAGGATCAGCAGGCCCACAGCGCAGGCCCGTAGAATCGGGCGTCCCGTTCTTTTCACGATTGTTGCCTCGCTTTATCTGTTAGTCGAAACGATCGTGGTCTCACGAGTGTTCTCTAGACATAGAACTGCGAAAACCACTTCCGATGAAGTGCGATTGGACCATCGCCATCACATAACACCGGGTTCTCGCGGTAGACCTTATCCCGCCAAATGGGGATATCGTCCTTTACTCCTTCTGAGAAACTGAACAGAAGCGTCTTGCCCATGTCGTCCTGCTCCAAGCTTTTGGTCAACAGG
Organism: Phascolosoma agassizii; assembly: GCA_035593235.1. Lineage (NCBI taxonomy): Eukaryota > Metazoa > Annelida > Sipuncula > Phascolosomatiformes > Phascolosomatidae > Phascolosoma > Phascolosoma agassizii. The sequence goes on from JAVJHY011854627.1 coordinate 16,500, forward strand.
ATCGACCATCTCAAGATCGTTCGATCATCTTCTATCGGCGTAGTGACGTTGTACAGCAGGAATTCACCCGTCACTCCCGGTGTGATTCCGGCCACGTTCTTCGCCCAGACTGAAGTGCATCCTGGCCCTAGTGACTCTCGAATCGTCAAGTATTCAGTGGCAGCTTCGACTTCACCCTGTGTGAAGTTTTCGCTCGTCAGAAAAGTCTGGACCGTCCGCTTGTGCGGACCGTCTATGGTGGCCTCCGCTTCGTTCATCGCCGGCATTCCGTGCAAGAACTGAAAGTGCGCCGCGTCGACGTCGTTTTCGGAAATCTCTTGCGCGCAAGTAGGCAAGTCGTGCTCGAAGTAATGCATTTCGCCCTATCCTTCTTGGCCGGTCTCGAGTCCCGCAACCGGTTCGATGTCGAAGTAGGGCTCTCTTCCGTCGGGGTGATGCCAGGCCAGGACCACGCCGTTGATTTCTTTTACACGGACGGTCTCGGCGACCGCGCGGTCCGGGATCCTTTTCGCGTACGGAATATCAGCGCATCGTCCATCCGTCGCCCATCGCCAATGATGAAAGGGGCACCGCAAAGTCTCTCCCACGACGACGCCCTGATGAAGAGGCGCGCCTAGGTGCGGGCAATAGTTGTCCATCGCTGCCGGCTGCCCCGACTCCGTACGAAAGACCACGAGACTTCGTCCGCAAAACCGTACTTTCTTCACATCCGCGGTCTTCAACTCATGCGAAAAGCAAAGGCCAAACCAGCCGTGGGGAATGGGGAACGGGAATCTGGTCATGCTCTGGCCTCAGCAGTTCTCGAGTCGCCCGCCGCAACCATGAAGCCATTTGCTTCGAGCCGCCAGCGTCAGAAAAGTCTACATCCGGTAGGCCGCGGCCCGGTAGGTGTGTTCCCGCGAAAAAGGTAGGGCCGAGATCGCGATCTGCCTGGGTCGCGAACGATCAGCTGGGGAACCCACCCTCGAGCGTGACTCTTGGGTCTCGAAGAGCAGAGCCTCTCCAATCCAAGGAGGGAGACGCTTCTGGTGCTCAACGCGCTCAAGGGTGCTGGCGGACGCGGCTATCGTCCTCGACGTTGCGACTCATCGAATCGACCCCGCGTCCCGATTCGCACCCGATCAGGGATACTCCCTTCTGGATGAAACCGGGCAGCAGGCGTCCTCGAGCTGGGTTGGCCGCCTTTAGACCGGCCGCTGATCCACGGGCTCCACGGTAAGCAGATCGTCGGCATAGGCGTCAATGACGCGGACGAGATCGGCTCGCTTCGACGTCGGGTCCGCAACGAGCTGCGTCGCGACGCCCACCATCAACGAAAAGAGCTGCTCCAGGATCGCACTCGTTGGAATGTCGCTTCGCAGCCACCCCTCCTGCTGGGCCTGGGCGAGCCGGATCGTGGCCTCGCCCTTCCAGGTCTCCATCTCGGCCTTTCGCTTCGCGGCCAATTCGGAGTCTGGTGCCGGTCGGTGGGCCCAAAAGGCGATCCGTGCGCGCCATTCCTCTCGGCTCCTTTCGGCGAGAGGGAGGCTGCGATGGAAGACTTCGCGCAGCGCCCCTGGGCCCCATTGGCGTTCCAGGATGGAGTTGATCTCGGCGGCCAGGCGCTCGTTGGCCTGCCAATACTTGGTCTCCGCTTGCGAAAGTTCGAAGGACTTCCCGGCCGAGCAAAGCTCGCCGAGGGCCTCGGGGAAGCGGCGCGTGTATTCGATCAACTCGGCCTGGGAATGCACTCCGAGTTTCCAGAAGATGCGCTGAAGATGGTTCCGGATCGTCGCCGGGCTGATCGAGAGCTCCTTGGCGATCGTCGGGACCCGGCCCCCGCTTGCGAGTTCAGCCACGACCTCCCGTTCTCGCGAGCTAAGCACTCCTGTCACGACCATTCTCCGCGCTTTCCCTGCCCACCTCAGGCCGGTGGGGCGGCCCACTACAGGATAGGCCAGCATTTCCGAGGGTGGATCAGAAAATGAGCAAGAATGCATCAGGCGCGGGCGCCGCATGAGGCACAGCCTCCCCGAGATCGCACGAGGCGTCCGAGACGGATACGCCGACGAGCGAGGGGAGACCGATGGCGGGTGCCGGGACCAGCGCGATCGACGTCGATGTCGACTACCTAACCGCCGAGGCCTGGGGGCCCGGAGCTCACGAGCGGATGCACTGGCTGCGCGCGGAGGCCCCCGTGCATTGGGCCAAGAAGAGTGATCTCTGGGTCGTCTCGAAGTTCGTCGACATCGTCGAGATCTCGAAGCACCCCGAGGTCTTCTGTTCCGGGGAGGGCGTTCGGCCTGGGATCCCGGTTCGCCAGGCGCTCATCGACGAGGACGATCCCAAACACTGCAAGCTGCGCCGCACGATCAACCGGGGCTTCTCGCCGCGCATGGTCAAACTGTTCGCAGACAAGTTCGAGCGGATCACTCGCGAGGCCATCGATGCCGTAGCCCGCGACGGCCACTGCGACTTCGTGGAAGCGATTGCAGTTCCCCTCCCACTCATTCTCATCGCCGAGATGATCGGGATTCCGAAAGAGGATCACAAGCGCTTCCACGGATGGTCCGACGCGATGATGCGCGCAGACGGGCACTATGACGATCCCGAAGTCATGGGGCTGGCCGTTGCTGCTGCACAGGAATACTCGGCCTACATCAAGGAGACCATCGAGGCCCGGCGGAAGGAACCCCAAGCTGATCTCGTCAGTGCACTCGTCGCGGCGGGCGATGCTGGTGTCATTGGCGAGTTCGGGCACGGAGCCCAAGAAGAGGCACCCGACGACTCTGAGGAATTCCTGGCGCTAGCCAACGATGAGCTGGTGATGGTGCTGGTGACGTTGATGGTGGCCGGAAACGAGACGACGCGGAACGCGCTGTCGGGATTGATGGAGCTGCTCATTCGCAACCCCGAGGTTCGCGATGGCCTGGTCGCGAATCCGGACCTCATCCCAGATGCCGTCGAGGAGCTGCTCCGGATCGTTTCGCCGGTTCACAGCTTCGCCCGCACCGCGACCCGGGATACGGAGTTGCGAGGGGTGCGCATAGAGAAGGGCCAGAAAGTACTGATGCTTTATCCCTCTGCGAATCGCGACGAGGAGATCTTCGAGAGTCCGAACGAGCTGCGCATCGACAGGAAGCCGAATCACCTGGCATTTGGCATCGGCCATCACTTCTGCCTCGGTGCGAGTCTGGCGCGAATGGAGCTCCGCGTCGCACTTCGCGAGCTGCTCCGCCGGCTTCCCGACATGCGCTTCGCAGACTCCGGTCCCGTCCTCGAGCCCCATGCGCTCGTCCGTTCGTGTACTCGAATGGACGTGGTCTTCACGCCGGAGAATCACTGACCGACTCTCGCAATCTGGCCGGGCCCAGCGAGGCTCCGTCCATTTCGGATCCAGACCCCATGACAGACCAGGAGAAACACTTCATGATCCATAGACGCTCTCGCTCGATCTTCTCAGTAGCCTTGGCTCTGCTGCTGGCGGCCACCGGTGCTGCCGCTGCGAGCCCTCCCAAGAACCCGTTCTTGGCTGACAGCAGCTTCCCGCTGCCGCATGGAAATTCGGCGCAGTCGACGTCGGAGCCGCAGCCGGGCCCGGCCGGGCCGGCAGAGAAATTTCTGTCCATCTTCACGGACGAGATCACATACACCGAACGCGGACCCTTCCAGGTCGGGTCCTTCACCTCATCCCCGTATCCGGCCGCAGGCGGCCGCCGGGTGCCAGCTCGGGCCCCTGCTGGGGGACGATCCCTCGGGGTTGTTCGGCCAGCTAGGCGGTCTGCCGCAACTGCAGAATCCCACGGATCTGCAGAACCTCCTGACGCTGCTGAGCCAATTGCAACTCCAGGATCCTGAGGACCTGCAGAACCTGCTGGATCAGCTCGGCACGTCGCCGATGGCGATCGAAAATCTGAAGGCATTGCTGGAGCAGCTCCTCCTGAAGTTGCCCAACTAGCAGTCAGAATCGCGAAGAGAACTAACTCGAGACTCCCCTCGAGCCGTGATATGCGGCGAGGAATGCTCGGGAACACGAAAGGAAAATTACATGAAGATTCTACGAAGAAACCTGATCAAGAACATGCCGCTGACGATGCTGCTGGTCTTCTCGATCTCCAGTCTGGCCTCGGCGGACGTGCCTTCGGACGCGAAGAACGCGCTGCGCGCTCAGGGTGCCGTCGTCATCGACGGGGCGTTCCTCGACCTGACCGTCCCTCTTCCGCCGCCGCTGCCGCCGATTTCTAGTTTCATGTTCCAGTCGGTGGACTGCCTCGGCTCGACGCAGGCCTTGTGCGCGAACTTCGCGAACTCCGCGGTGACGTACGGGGGCTTCCTGGTCCCTTGCCGCTTCGGACAGTGCACGGCGGCAACTCCGTCGCCGGTGCCGATTCCGGGGTTCCCCCTCGGAGGCGGATTCCAACTCGCGCCGGACGAAGCCGTCGTGTTGTATGGAAAGTTGCCACCGGAGGGTTCCTATGTCGGGTTCGAAACCAGCTTCCACGAGCGCCACATCGACAACTTTCCGAACTTCGACCCCGATCCGCTGCGGCCTGGCGAGAACCCCCCGCTGCCGGCGGCGCCCGATCGGATCGTGGTGAGCTCGGACATCGGTGACACGGAGAACACGCTGGCTCTTCCCTCGGCGCCGGACCCGGACGGCAACCCGGCCGGCTACGCCGTGTTCGTGAAGATCATCACTGGCAACGATCAAGTGGCGAACATGATCTCAGCCTCACTGATCGGCGCCGGTTTCCCGGCGAGCGCGATCACCGTGAAGAAACTTCCGTCGACCTACGTCCTCTCTGCGGACGCAGGCGCGGATACCTATCGTGAGATCCTGCGGATCGCCCGTCCCTTCGATCAGGCTGAGATCGATGCGTACGTCGCAAGCAGCCCCTTCGACCCCTGGCGCGTCACGGTTCCCGGGATCGGCTTCACGGGCTATCCCGAGGTGACGCACACTCCGCGCGATCTCGGGATCGATGAAGACTCCCAGAGCTGCGGGATCACGACCAAGTTCGCCAAGTTCGTGAAGACGAAGTTCGGCAAGCACCCGGATCTGGACGTCACGATGGTGCCTCGCGAATACGACGACGAGAAGTGCATCGACGACGGCACCTACTGCTGGGGGAACAATAACGACGCACTCTACCTCGACGCCCGCCACCCAGACGACAGTCTGGTGACCTTCGATCTCAGCGACAACGAGAGCCGACTCGTGATCACCGGTCTCGACCACGTGGGCCTGGGGCACAGCGAAGTCTGGAACTGGGACATCTACGATCCGGCTGATGGGCTGGCGCAGGAGACCTACTTGTTCTCCGATGCACAGGCCGACGACTTCAGCGCCGACGTGGACGAGTTCTGCGGGCAGAACCCCAAGAACTGTTCCTGTGGCGGAGGCGATGCGTGCAACGGGTGGTCCGACAAGCAATGTGCGAAGAACCCTGTCGAGTGCGCCGCCGCGGTTCAATCGTGCCGGGCGAACTTCCCAAACAGGCTGACGGACGAGTTGTACTTCGTTCAGCTGCGTCAGACATGTGAGGCGGGGGATGACCACTGCATCGAGTTGATTCCGACGAAGACCATCCTGACGGGTCCTCCTCAGAACCCCACGCCGGTGGTCATCAACGTTCCCCCGACACGTCAGCTCATGCATCGGGTCTACCTGAACCCGGAAACCCGGACGGGTCCCTCGCTGACCGAGACGCGGGCGCCGCGACTGCTGTCCTATGAGTAGGCGCTGACGCGACGTTGCGGATCGGATCCCGGGCCGCGGGAAGCCGATCGGAGAACCACACCGCCCCCACTCCTCCGAGAGTGGGGGCGGTTTCGGTACGGGCAGACTTTGGCCGTGTGCTCGGACATGCCGCTCAAGCCTGCCTTCGGACGCGTGCCCCCCTTGACGATGCTTTCATAGAGGTGCTCTATGACGCGCTGGGACTCATGGTCTGCCCGCCACGCTTGGGCTGTCTAGGCGTACCGGCCGCTCCCTGCCAGATACGGTGTATGAGAATGCCAAGGTTCAGCGGGCCGCGCTTCGTCCTTGCTGCGAGTGGGGACGGCATGACCCCCCTTTGGCCGAAGCTGCTCGACCGACTCGTGACGATCGCTCCCGGGATCAGGTTGCGGGTCGAGAACTTCGCACCGGGTGCGGCAGAGCGAATGGCATACGGAGACCTCGACTGCTGGATCGTCGAGGAGCATCGCTCGGATCCCCAGCGTCGGACCGAATCGCTCTGGCGCGACCGGTGGGTCGTCATCGGTTGCGCAGAGTACTACAGCAGGCGGAGAGTCCACTTTGACAAGTTCGAGGGGCGACTCATCATGACACGGGAAGGTGAAGCGACTACGCGGCCACGGGCCATCGATTGGACGGACCTCTCGCCGGGCGCCAGCGTGCGCGCCGATCTCCCCAGCCGAGTCGAGGCGGCCTTATGTATTCCCGGCACCCTGCAGTGGCATCCCTCGCGAGAGCGCGATCCCGGAGGTATCTGGTTTCGCGGTCTTCTGAAGGATGTCGCCCGATCCGTCCATCCGAAATCGAAGGGGCCATCTTCCCGCCCTCGAGGAGCCGGGCAATGAATCTGAGGGGTTCGTCCATCGGTTTACACGTCCTCCACGGCATCCGGGCTCTCCCCAAAATGCCAATTGTGTAAACCATGTCTCCGGTATGAAATGTCAGCCCTGTCTCGGGAAGCAAAACGCGATTCGGGTTTCTCTGGGGTAAGTACACCGTAAGCAAGGGTCGGCGGAGATCGCGCCCAGAATTTGTGCACCGCACGCACTTGCTGCAGGGGCGAGGGCAACAACAACGCAAGCGCCAGCCTCGGATCGCGAGCATGCACCGTCACGAACGGCTTCTTCGCCGCGCAGCCAGCTCCAACCGGACGTTGTTCATCAGGAAGCGCAGCATTCCCGTCGGGCTGTTCCGGAAGGCCCGCCACATGTAGCGGCGAAGGTGGGGCGTGCCGTCGTAGCCGCTCTCGCGTTGACCGTTGCCCACATGGTCGGCGAGGGTGATCCGCGGCACGTCGACGACCTCGAGCGGAACGTCCAGAGAGAGCTTCTCGGTCTTTGGGAGGAGGCATTGCTCGTCGTCGCAGGCCTGGTACCGGATCCCGATTTCCAGGGTGACCTGGTCGGCGTCGAGGGGACGCATCTCGCTGACGAGGCGGCTGTCTGCGTAGAACGGGATGGCGACGTCGAAACTCCCCTTCCAAATGGGAAGCGCTTCCTCCAGGCCAGGGAGCGGCAGCGATTCGGTCGGCGGATGAACGGGCTCGTCGAAGATCAGCCCCTCCGGGCCTTCGGGTGTGAGTGTCAGAGGGACCATGCCCTCGGGAACAGGTCGTCCGTAGAGATGCAGACCGGGGGAGAGCTCGAACCGGAGCACGAGCTTGCGGCGAATCCCCTGCCGGAGGGTCCCCTTGCCGCCATGGATGGCGGCCGTGATGCGCACTTCGGGGTCCGCGGTCGAGATCCGTGGAGCCTCCTCGTCGAGCTCGATTCTCCCGAGGGCGGCGTCAAGGTAGAGCTCCGGGCTGTCGCGCTTCTTGTAGGAGTCGTTGAAGAACTTGGCGACGACCACCCCTTCCTCGTTGGTGACGTAGGCGCCGGGGTAGGGAACGCCGTAGACGACCCCGCCCTCCTCGCCGAAACGATCGTTCAGGATGCCGTACTCGCGGATCACGCGGCTGCCGAGATCCGAGAGCAGCGGAAACGGGATGGCTTGCTTCTCCGCGAACTCGGTCAGCGCCTCCCGGTCGTCGTAGGAGATGGCGTAGAGCTTGATTCCGGCCGCTTCGAACTTCGGGTAGGCATCGCGCAGCTCACCGAGCTGCGTCCAACAAGGGGGTCACCAGACTGCCGAGCGGAAGAACACCACGACCGCCCCCGTGGACCCGCGGTCGGCATGTAGCGCGACCTCGTGACCGTGGATGTCGGGGAGACGAAAATCGGGCAGGCGCTCCCCGACTTCCGGGCCGGTGGGATGGCCCGCCTCGAGGCCGAGCCTTCCCGGGTGCCCAACCGGTGCAGGTGCGTCGAAGCCCAGCTCGTCACGTTCGATGGTCATGAGGGTCGCTCCTTTCCTCGACTACCAGGATCGCGTCGCTTCGGCAGCGGCAGTTTGGATCTGGCGGCGTGCCGAGGCGGTGAGGTATGGGGCGAGCAGGATGAGGTGCTGATGGAAGCCACGCTCCTGGTCGGCCCAGGTGATCTCGTCGAGCCCCTCCTGTTCCTGCAGGTGATCTGGCCAATAGCGCGTGACGATCCAGAGTGAGCGTGCGAGCGCATTGAGATCGACGGGAATGTCGCGCCGCAACATCCCTTCCTTCTTCATGCGTGTGAGCAGATCCACGAGGTGGTTGAACTCGGCCGTCTTCTCGGGATCCTTCCGAACAGACCCTTTGCCGCCCTCGAACTGCCGGTAGTCCCGCAGCAGGAAGCGAAAGTGCCACTGGTCCTTGATCGCCTCGAGGATGACTTCGATGTAGTTCTCAGCCGGCGACTGTTCGCTCGAAGTCGAGGCGATCCGATCTCGCGACTTTCCGCGCACCTCGTCGGCGATGGCGGTGGCCAGGTCCGCCTTGGATCGGAAGTGGTACCAGAGGTTTCCTTCGGCGATGCCCACGGCCTTCGCGATCTGCGCGAGGGTCGTTCCGGCGTAGCCGTCCTGGTTGAAGAGCTGACGGCTCGCTTCGAGGATTCGATGGCGTGTGGTGAGGCTGCTCATTCGCTCGTGGTCTGAGGTCGCAAATTAGGTTATATACCCTAGGATTAGGCTGTCAACCCTAGTCCACACTCACTCGGTATTCACGCATGAAGGCATCGGATCGAAGCGAACGGCACGTCGGCTATGCGTTCCTCGCGCCGGAAATCCGCGACAAGATCGTCGCCTTCTTCGCTCGCCACCTGAAGGGTTCCTGACCATGATCTTCCTCGGTGTCTTCCTCGCGATCGGGCTCTTCTTCCTCGGCGCCGCACTCTGGCAGCACTTCCGCTACCTGAAGCTGCGCCGCGAACGGATCGACGATCGGCAGCTCCTCTTCTATCCGGCGCGCAGCTTGCACGCCGTCACTTACTTGAAGGTGGGGGCGGGGCGAGCCGCACTCGAGGAGCTGCGCGCACTGCGGGACGTCATCGAGACTCCTGGCGGAGGATCCGTCGTCTACGCGGGCCTGGTGGGTCCGGCCATGGCAAAGTCCAAGCAACTCGCCAACGACTGGGACGGGCTGATCCTCACCCAGTACCCGTCCCGCGAGGCCTTCGACGCCACGACGGCCAGCGACGCCTATCGCGAGCTGCTCGCGCGATCGGAGCGCACCCACACTCACGGCGCCAACCGTCCCGTCATGCTCAACCTCGGGGTGCCCGTGGCGCTCATGCTGCTGCGACTCCGGGACATCCTCCAACGCAAGCCCTCCGCGTTCCCCTTCGAGCCGGTCGGTGACGACGCGATGCCCGCCCTGAAGGCGGTGATGAAGGAGGTCGAACAACTCGATGCTCTTCGCGAGGTCAAGGACGACGCGGTCGTCATCTTCAATCTGATCCAGCCGGGGAACGAGGCGGAGCGCAAGGCCGACCGCAGCTACGGGCTCAGCATGGCCAGCGCGATGGCCGAGGGCTCCTACGGGCCCATGCACGTCGGCCGGGCGGTGCAGGTCGAGGGCGTTGCCAGCTTCACCCAGTTCGTCGCGGTCTACTACCCGGGCATCGACCACATGCAAGCCATGGTTGGCAGCACCTTCATGAACCGGATCGGCAGCGGCAAGCAGCTCGGTGATTCCCTGGCCGTGGCGACGGTCCCCGTTCTTTCGAAGCTCTAGGAGAAACGATGGCCAGCGCACTCGAGACAATCTTTCCGCGGCAGGCGAACAACGACTACCACGGCGGTCCCGTGCCCTTCTACGCGTTCCTGCTGGTGATCGCCCAGCAGGCCTTCAGCGCCATCGTCCACTACTTCACCTACGACAGCGGCAAGGTCCAGATCGCCGGCATGATTCCCTTCGAGGGGACTCCCGATCCCAACGCACTCCTCTTTGCCTTTGGGGCGAACGCCGGGATGTGGGAGCTGATCGTCCTCTTGCTCTTCGGCGTCGTCCTGTGGCGCTACCGCAACCTGATTCCGCTGATGTTCGTCGTCGTGATCCTGGAGGGCGTGCTGAGCTACGGCGTTAGCATCCTGCATCCGATCAGCCCAGAGTACTTCGAGCACACACCTCCCGCCCTGATCGTGCACCTGCCGAAGCTCGTGTTCGGCGTCCTGATGCTGTTCCTTGCCGTGCGCCACTCCACGGGTGGTCGAGCTCATCCCGCCTGATCCGCCCGAGACCGAGAACGACCCCTATCGCGACGAGTGGGAGATCCCGAACTCGCGGCAAAAAGGGGCCATTTTCTCGCCCTCAAGGAGCCGGGCAATGAATCTGAGGCGTTCGTCCATCGGTTTACACCTCCTCCACGGCATCCGGGCTCTCCCCAAATGCCAATTGTGTAAACCATGTCTCCGGTATGAAGTGTCAGCCCTGTCTCGGGAAGCACAGCCCCCCGGCATCACTAGGGAAGACCAGTATGTCCTCGCCAAAAAAGCGCCGGGCCGCCCACGCGTCAGCACCTGACCCCGCCGGCCCGAGAACTCGATCCTGCGCACCATGCCGGTCTTCGTAGGAGCCAGACAACACCTCCAGAGGAGCTCCTGGCGACGCGGGCCATGCCGCGGCTGAGGTCTAACGGTTCCTTTCCAGCGACTTCCACCGCCTGGTCGGGCGCTGGTCCCCACCCCAAAAAACCAGATGGGCGTGAAGCCTAGACGCTCTCGATCGCTACATCGACGCCAGATTGCAGGACCATTCCCGTGAGCGGGTCGATGTCCTCGTGCGCGCTTGTCAACATGCCGACGTTAGGGCTGAGCCAACCGTGGGGGATCCACACGGCGCCCTCGCGGAGGTCACGATCGATGATTGCGATGCCGATTACCTCGCCGTGTGCGCTGCGGACCCTGATCCCGCTCCCACCCTGTATGCCGCAACGGCTCGCGTCCGACGGTGCCACGTGGATCTCGACCGAGTCGAGCCGTTCTCGTCGAGCGGCGATATCGCGAAGCGCGGAATTCATCGTTCGGAGCTGGCGGCCGGGAATGAGCGTGAGGGGAGCGGGCTCACGGAGGTCCAACAGGGCGGCGAGCAGAGGAGTCGGTGCGAGACGCCAGCGGCCGTCTGGCAGGAGACGATCCGTGACCCAGGGATCGGGCCTGGATGTCACCGCACCGTGGGGCGCCGCGTGCAGGGCAGTGACGCGATCTCTTGCGAGGAGCGAGACGACCTCGTCTTCGCTGCACTCGTCGACGTCGAGGTTGCCCGGAAGGCACGTCAGTCCAAGACGAGCGGCCAGCTGGCCGAAACACCACCACAGCGGTCGCCGCTCCGCCGCGGGTGGCACGATGGCTGCCGTCAGCTGGCCCATCACCTCTTGTTTGTAGAACTCCATGACGCCTACCACGTCTCCGCGTTCGAGCTGCCCAGCGCAGGGCCACACGTGAGTCGCGAGATCCACGATTTCGTTTCGCACGACGTCGCCAACGACGAGCACGTCGAGCGTCGCGAGAGCGGCGCGAAGTCGGGGCACCTCCGGAAACGCTGCGATGGGGTTCCCGCCGGGCACGAAGAGGGCCCGGATACGACCGGCTTCGATCTCGTCGACGAGGCCGGCGCACGGATACTCATTGATGCGCCGAGGTAGTTCAGGGCGGCTCGCGGGCCCGGCCAGGGCCTCGCCAGTCCCAGCCGACCACCTCGGAATCCGGTCCAGGCTCGCCACGAAGCCCGGGTTGAACCACGCGCCTCCGGGGCGCTCGAACGAGCCGGTAATGATCTGCAGTGCCCACAGCAGCCATTCGTTCACGTTGGCGGTCGCCGACATCGTGCTTCCGGTTCCACTCACCGCGACGAGCTGCCCGTGTCGCCGGATGGCCTCGAGCAGGGCTTCGAGGTCCTGGAGAGGCACTCCGCATCGGCGTGCGGAAGTGGCGAGGTCGAATGGCTCCACGGCACCGGCGAGAGCCTCCAGGCCGTCCGCGTGGGCCTCGAGGAATCGCCTGTCCGCGCCGTCGCGAAGGATCTCCTTGACCAGGGCGGCGAGCACCCAGGCATCTGTTCCCGGTCGTACCTGCAGGTGGCGCGAGGCGTGACGCGCCGTCTCGGTGTGTCGCGGGTCTATGACCCAGACCTCACCGCGACGCGCGATCGCACGCAGGCGGGCAGCGGGGCTCGCGAACCCGGTGAGGTGGCCGTGGGACACCACGGGATTCGTCCCCACCAGGAGCAGCAGCGTCGTGGAGTCGGGGTCGGGGATGGGATGCAGGCCGGGGAAGCCGGACATGAGCTCCGAGACGAGCGGCTTGCAGGGGGTGTCCAGCGTTGCGCAGGTGTAGCGCTGCAAGGTTCCGACGGCAGCGAGAAACGCGTTGGCCGAGTGGTATCCGGCCGAGTCGAACGCGATCGCGGTGCCGAGGTAGCCGGCTACGGCGTCGCAGCCATCTTCGTCGAGGATCTTGCGTAGCCGGTCGGAGAGATCGCCAAGGGCGTGCTCCCAGCCAACGCGTCGAAAGGAGCCTCGCTCGCGGACCAGTGGGTGATCCAGTCGACGACCGTCGTGGTGGAAGGCCGGCAGCGCGCGACCTTTGGGACAGGTGTAGCCTCGCGACGTAGGGTGCTCAGGATCACCGCGGACCTGTTCGATCTGCTCGCCGCGCGTCGTGACGAGAATGCCGCATCCCGCATTGCAGATCCGGCAGAAGCTCGGTTGTGTTCGACGCTCGGCGTCTGCGGCGCTAGTCATGGCCTCGAGGTGCCAGCCCGGCCATGCGGCCTACGCAACGCCCAGGATGTTTCGGGCCAGGTCTACGGCATCCTTCGCCTGCGAACCCCAGCCTTCCGCCCCTTGCTCATCGGCCCACTTCTGGGTGGTGACTCCGCCGCCGACGATCACGGGATACTTCTCCCGTACATCCATTTCTTGGAGGAGGCCGAGGAGCTCCGGAAATTTCTCGAGCGCGGGAGCGAAGACGACCGACACGGCGATCATGTCGGCCCCGCTCTTTTCGGCAGTCTCATAGAAGTCCCAGGGTGTGTTCTTCTCGCCCATGTCGACGACCTCGAAGCCGCCGATCGAGAGCAGCGTGCCCACGAGATTTTTCCCGATGTTGTGCTGGCTGAGAAGGGTGCCCAGTACGACCTTCTTCTTGACCTTCGGGGTTTCTCCCCGGGGCAGCGCTTCCTCGATGATCGGAATGCAGATCTTGGCCGTCACGCCGGCGCGCACGAGATCCAGAACGATCGCCTGCTTGGCCGCGAAGCGCGCGCCCACGTCGCTCAGTCCGCTCATCACACCTTCTTCGAGGAGCTGCATCGGATCGAAGCCGGCCGCCAGAAGCTCCCGGGTCATCGCTGCAGCAGGCTCCGGCTGCGTCTCACTCACTTTCTGTCGTAGATCCTCGATCGTTGCCATGCCGTCCTTCTCCTAGGCGTCCCGCCACGTCGGATAATCGAGACCGAGGTCCCTGAAGATCCGGGTGAACTTGCGATACTGGTCGACGATCTCCTGCTTGGGTTGGAGCGTCGTCATGTCGTAGAGCTTTTCGAGTCGAAGCGGCGCAGGTGCGGGCTCGTACGGGGTCGCCCGGATCTTCTTGATGATCTCGGCACCTTCCGTCGGTGTGAGGCGCGCCGCAGCACGAGAGACCTCACCGGCCCAGCGACACTCGATGCCGGTCGAACCCCCTGCCAGCCAGAGCGCCTCCATGCCGGAGATGCAGGCGTTGATGCATGCGATTGCGGTCTCGTACCAGGCTTCGTCCGAGAATGCCGATCCCGGAGTCCCCGTGCTTCCGAAGGTCACCCAGGGCAGGCCCAGATTCCGCTCCGCGGCCAGGCCGGCAGCGGAGTTGCACCAGCTGATGTCGTTGCCGATATAGGTGCCGTGGATCGACATGCACATCGCCTGTGTGAGCGAGCCTCCTGAGTAGGCGAGCATGCCCAGGGTGTGTGCGATGATCTCGATCGCGCCCTGCTCCGGGCCCGTGATGTAGCCGTACAGAGCGGGCGAGCTACTCATCCACGGCTCGATCCCCTGCTGCTGGGCGTAGAACGAGAGGTTGAAGCGGTCGTAGTTGATTCGCATGTCCTGGAGGATCTGGACCGGAAGGGTGCAGTTCTCCTTGGTGTACATGCCCGGTCCGAAGGTGCTCATCATCGCAACCGGCGTCATCGCGCTCATCGGGATCCCGAAGAAGAGGCCGGGCTTGCCGGCCCATGCGGCTGCCTCATTCATGATCCGCGCCTCGGCCTGACAGACTACGGTCTGCGCCGGGGTATCGAGGATGTTCTTGAGCTCGCCGACTCCGAGAAGCGGGATCGGGATCACGCCGTCACAGGTGGGTTCCTGCATCGCGATCATTGCGTGGTTCTTGTAGAGCTCGATGTCCTTGGTGAGTGCGCCCGCAGGAAACCACGTGTAGGGATGTTGCTCGTCACCGGGCGCTCGTGGCGAGATTGTGATGGCTTCGCGGCCAGAGCCAAGCGTGATCGTTCGCCGAGCCGTGGCGATCGCCTCGCGGATCTCCGACTCGGTGAAACGGACGATGCGCTTCGTGTCCTTGCAGTAGAGCCCCGCTTCGAGGAGATAGTCGAGCCCCGCCTGGAAGATGGCATCGGCCAGGCCGGGGTCGATCATCACGGGTTCGTCGGGATCGCACTCGATCTTGTGTCTGACTCGCACGTCCTCGAGAATGCCCGGGAAGAACTCCGTCTCGAACTTCTCCTCGGTCATGATCTGGCCCGTGCTGGCCCGGTGGATGGCTTCCCAGAGGAGCTTTCCCATGTCTTGATCTCCTGGTGCGGGGACGGCTCAGCCCTGCAGGTAACACTCTTTCTCGCGCATCGCGCGCATCAGCGCGGCGCACTCCTGACCCACGTATCGAATGTGTTGGGGCAGGAGCCAGGGCATGACGTCGACGATGTACCACGAGAGGTCCTCGGGGTCGCTGAAGGCATCTTCCCAGAGGATGTCGCTCGCGTCGTGATTCAGCAGCATGGCCCTGGCTTGGCCGCTGTCGCTTCCGAAGAGGAATACGCCCGACGGATCGACGTGCAGCGGGAGCGGGCGCTTGAACGACTCCTGCAGGACTCGAAACGACCGGTCGAAGTCGCGGTCGTGCAGATGCGCGGCGTGGATGATGAACGTGGCCGTTCCGACCCCGACCCCGAGACGTTCGGCTGTGGCTCTCTGCAGGCGAACGAGTGCCGTCGCCTCGAGTGGCCAGTCGGTGTAGATGTCCGAGGTCCGCAGCAAGAAGGAGGCGAAGAGCTCTCCGTCGATGATGTTGAAGGTGGCCGACATCAGATCGGGTGCGGATTCGCTCGAGATCTCGCCCGGCTCGACGAGCACGATTGTGCCCGAGGAGGTATCGGGCGATCGCTTCAGGCGGTCGCACACGGCGTCGAGCTGATTGAATCCCTGCCATTCGCGAAAGCGCGCCCCGTAGTGCGGGAAGTAGAAGTGATCGAAGTCCTCGCGACTGAAGTCGAGAAACGCCGGGAAGTCGTCTTGTTTCCCCTGCTCCCCGTCCTCGAGGAGCGGTGACTCGATCGTCACGATTGCATTCAACGCCTCGGCTCTCTTCTCGCCGTCTCCCGACTCCTTCTCGATCCCGATGCGGAGAGCGAGATTCATGAGCTGTAGCCAGCTGTCGCCCACACTGCTGCTGAAGATCGGAAAACTCGACTTTCTCGACAGAAAGACCTTTCGCTCGGGAATCGCAGGGTTCGCGACGATTCTCCGCTCCCTCACCTCGGGAAGGGCGCTCAGTTCGCGGATGGCACTCGTAATCTCGGCGAGTGGCTTGTCTCGCAGATCCAGGAGTTGGACATCACTACGAAGCGCGTCGAGTGATGCATGGTCGAGTTCCTGCGAGAGAAGCCCTCGCGAGCCCGCGATACGGGAGTCTTCGCCCAGGCCCTCCTTCCAGAGAGCAAGCAGTGCCTCCCCGACCGCGTTTGGATCATCGCCGCAGATGATGAGGCGGCGGATGTTCGGGTGAAGGAGCAGCCCTCGCAGCAGCCACTCCAGGTGGAAGCGCGAGCCGAGGGGTGCGACGACGGCGACACGGCCCTCTTCCAGCTCCGAAAGATGCGAAGAACCAGTCCGCAGCGATCCGCAAATGGCGACATCGCCGCCGTCGAGGTTGGAGAGCGCGAGTCTGGGGAGGTAGTTCGACTGCCAGGTATGCTCCATGGCGATTCTCCTTACGGGTCGTTCTTGCGGGTCGAGTTAGGCGTTGCGGACGCAGAAGGCGCGAATGAACTGGCCTTCCAGCCGGTCCAAGATGACGTGGTGCGGTGTCTCCGAGCCGCCATCAATCCAATGCGTGAGCTCTGCCTGCTTGAGCGCGAGCATCTTGCGGACGAGCAGCTGAGGGTCGTCGTCGACATAGATGCGCTCGGCGATGCCACGTGCAAACAGGTCTCGTGGGATGGACGTTTGTTCGTCCCACAGGGCCACCCCTTCGGTGTCCGAACGGGGGGCTGCCCAGCCATACCCATCACGACAGCACATTCGAAGGAAGTCGGGTCGGTCGAGGAAATATTGCCCGCCGTCTCTGACGACCGCGATGTGGCTCGCAAGAGTCTCATCGTGCGCATCGCGCGCCTTCCGGATGCAGTCCATGAACTCCCGCGTGCGGAGTCTGTGGATTTCGTAGAAGAGCGAGTCTTTCCCATCGATGACTCCGTAGAGGGTCCCGAGGGAGACTCCGGCCTCGGCCGCGATCTCGCGCATTCGGGAGCCATCCGTTCCCTTGGCCGCGAAGACCCGCTCGGCGGCCAGGCTGATGGCCTGGCGGTAGACGGACCGGCGCCCCTCCCTGACGCGCTGCCGAACGGGGGATTCTCGGCTCTTGCTCGCTCGCGTTGGATTTCGATGTTTCGGGGGCATTGGTAACCGCGATTCTACTATTGTGACATCTCGGTTGCAATCCCGATTTCCGGCGGGGGATCCGCTTCGGATCTCGCGTCGGGCAGGCTCGGCTCGCTACCCTGTGGCGCGGCTGAGGATTTCGCTGAGCGAGACCCGCATGTGGCTCTCCTCCGCCTCGAAGTCGTATGCGTCTCCCGACCGAAGACGCATGCCCGAAGCGCTGCGCAACGCAGCTGGCAGGACCCGGCGCGCGCCCGCTGGGCCCCCGCAGGCGCCGATGTCGAAGCCGGAGGGAAAGGATCCAGGCGCGCCGACGGGGCCCGCGTCCGTACAGGGAGCCGGACAACCGTGACACGGCGAGAAGTCGCTCGCCGCCGTTGGCCCCGCCAACAGACGATCGGTCGCACCAAGGCCCGCAGCGATAGCCAGCCCGTACTCCGGGTGGAGAAGCAGGCCGAGTCGGCTCTCTGCCCCGCGCTCGGTGCGTGTGCGAACCGCTCCAAAGCTCAAGAGAGCGCACGGCCCCCCTTCCCCCGGCAGGATGTGCGGTTCTGTGAGGTTTCGCGGTCGCCTGAGGCCTACTTGGTGCCGCCAGATGCCGTCTGGTGCAGCTCTGTGCAACCGGGAAGGTGCGTGCCGCGACAGGGCTTGAGGCGTGCGATAGCGGGCGCCTCACGAGTCGTCCTCGCCCGGCTCCTGCCTTCTAAGCAGCGGGTCGCAGGTTCGCAGTCCTGCCCGGGGCGCCAGGACTTACGGGGTCCATTCCGGGCACATGGTTTACAGATCATTCCGGAGACATCGTTGACACCTTCTCCATGGCCTCGCGCATGTCCGCTGTCCCGGCGGTGAGGGCGACCCCCCCCCCCGTGTCCACCGCGCTGTGGAGCGTGCCCAGGGCTACCGATAGGCCCTGCGACTCGTCGAGGGGCTGCTCGCCGACCGCACCGACGACCACGACCCGACCACATTGTTGGGGCGGTTGGCGTCGGCGGTCCGGGCAGGCTTCCAGTCCGCTGCACCCGCATTCCCGAGCAGCCGGACGTAGAAGCGGACGGCGTCGACGTAGGACGCTTCGGGAATCCGTTCGTCGAGGCCGTGGGCGCGTCGCACGTCCTCTGCGGGCATCCGGATGGGTGTGAATCCGAAGGTCGCACTCGACAGCTCACGGAAGTAGCGCGCATCGGTTCCGCCCGGGATCAGGATGGGGACCACCGAGACGCCCTCGAACGACTGCCGGATCGTCTCCGAGAGGAGCCGCCCCCCGGGCGTGTCAAGCTTCGAAACGGGCGATGGATCGGACCGCATTCCGGTCGGCGTGACCTGAACCCTCTCGTCGTCGATCACACGCCTCACGTGATCCAGAACGGTGTCGACGGTGTCCCCCGGAAAGAGCCGGAAGTTGACGATTGCGCGAGCGCTCGTCGGGAGAACATTCTCCTTCATGCCGGCCTTGAAGATCGTCGGCGCGGTCGTCGTTCGGATCATCGCATTTCCGGCTGGGATTTTTCCCATTTGGCCATCGAGCATTCCGCCGAACAACCATTGATTGGCGAAGGCCATACGCTGCACAAACGGCATATCACTCGCCGCCGCCGCGAACAG